>PVKS010001515.1:0-95357 GCA_004027875.1 Aplodontia rufa
CACTCTCAGCAATAGTGATGCATTATTGTCACTCATGTGACTCAGAAGTCATTATATGCATGGTTACAGTGTATTTCAACAAGAGAGTACAGAGTAGAATCAGCAAAGGGAAAAGGTTATTATACCTCTTCTTCTACTACCCTCTCTGATTCCTGCTTTGCTCTTCTGTATTTAAGGCTCATTGGATGACATTAGGCCCACCTGAATATTTCAGGATATTCTCGAATTTAAGGTTAGCAGATTTGCAACCTTAATTCTACCTGCAAAGTTATGGAAAAAATCAAAATTTAATAAGGTTTATATTCAAACTTTAATATGTACTATTTTCTATGGTAATAATCAGGAGTAAATTCTGTTTTTTAAAATAAAATCATTAATGTGGAATGGGAAGTACTTCAGTGTTTATAAAAAAGAATAGTCAAAGATTGCGTGATTACATAGATATAAAGTGTTGACTTGGTATAGTACATTAGAGGTAATTTTTTAAAAGCAGAATGACTCCATTGAAACTATGAGGTATTAGATGCACTGTTTTTAGAAAGGAAGTAAAAGTAAAGACTTTAGGGAGGAAGAATAGACTGCATTTTGAATGGGGAATGTATGTACAGAAAGATTATAAACTCATACATCCAGGAATGTAGTTCCAGTAAGTGTGCTGATCTTGGTTAAACTGGAAGGCATGCTCCACACTGAAAAGGGGAGCTGATATTCAGTTTCTGTTATGTCCAAGAATATGGCTTGGTGTGACCATATCTTTTAAATTTTCAAAATAATTCAGAATCTGAATTCATATGTAAAATCTCAAATTTCTAATGCTGTGAAGTAATTTAAAAGTTTTAAAGCAATATCCAGAATATATACACATTTTATATTATTTTGTTAAAATCTTGTAAGGTTGCTCAAAAATAAAATAAAAAAAGAAAGAAAGAAAAAGTTTTAAAGCGCCATGACCCAGTCAATACAAAACAATGAGCCTTATTTAAAGGCAGCCAATTTGCAATTTTCTGATACAAGAAGGTAATATTTCTTGAATACTTTGTCTGATGTAAGTAGATAGAGTTATTGTGGGAAAGACAAAAAGTTATGTGTTTAAATTTTAAGAATCATACATTTATTTGAACACACTGGAAATATAAAGTATTATATCTGCATTTCATAATTTTACCAGTGAGGTAAGAAATTATATACCTTTGAAAGGCTTTTTTTTTTTTTTTTAAGAGAGAAGGACAGTGAGAGAGAAGAGACAGAGAAAAATCAATTTTCATTGAGTTTTTCACATGGCCTTCCCTGCTCCGACAGTCAACTGTGTATGTGGGTGCTTGTGCATGCTGGGCAAGCACTGTAACCGCTGAGCCACTGCTCCAGCCCGAAAGGCTTTTTTTTTTTTTTTAAAGTAGAATGATCTGAGAATGATAGGCATCATCTATTTGGAAATTTTCACTATGAAACTTTCAGTTTTGTTTTTATTTTTAGTACCAAGGATTGAATCACTGAGCCACAACCAAGCCCTTTTTTATTTTTTTATTTTGAGACATGGTTTCCCTTAGTTGCTTAAGGCCTCGGTAAGTTGCTGAGGCTGGCTTTGAATTTGTGACCCTCTTGCCTTAGCCTCCTGAGTGGCTGGGATTATACTATGAAAACTTTCTCTTTAAAACTATGTATATATATCCTCAGTGGTCAACTACCACAGCATTTTTTTTTCATTTTTCACTGTTTTGCCTTTCTTTAAACCAATTCTTTGAGATACCATTGGCAAACTAACTCAAGAATGAAATTTATTCTTATGCTTTGCACTGACCAAGGGAACACTGCATTTTACTATGTATCACAATACAAGACAAAAGAGAGAAGATAGTAATGAAATTGATTAGAGTAACTTTCTATTAGGAAGTATTTGAAGAGCAGAAACTGAGTTAAAAAACGATAAGGTGTCAATGTAAAAAAATAACATTTAGGCTAGTACTTAGAATTAGGCTAGTAAGAGATGCAAGGTGTATTTTGGATTTTTAAGTTTTTTCTCTTTTTAGCTGTTTGTTTTTTGCTTTTTTAAGTAGATGTTACAATATACATTCTTATTTTATCATAGTCTTCTATGAATTAATATTATTCTAATTCACATACAATGTACAATGTAGGAACCTTTTAATAGTATACTTCTATTACCATTCTCCCCATTGTTTGGCATTATACATTTTATATTTTGGATTTATTTTAATATACTATAAACTTATCATATATTATTATTTATTTTTGCTCTAAAGAACTTCTTTGAATGCCTTGAGATAGGAAGAAAAATTCTTTTGCATTTAATTATGTATATACCATTTCCTAAACTCTTGGATCAAATCAAGCCCTTTGTTTGATCCAAATTTCCATTCTGGAATCATTTTTTTTCAGCTGGGAAAACTTCCTTTAAACTTTTGTTTTACCATAAATTGGATGCTGACATTCTCACAGATTTTGATTATCTAAAATTGTATTTCTATCAACTTTATTTTTCTGACTAGCATTTTAACATAAAAGCATTCATAAATAGCTTAAGTTGAAAGACTTGTGCAGTATACCTAGATGCAATAATTAACATTATGCAAGTTTTTGCTTTATTACATGTATAACTGTTCTATCTACTTAATAAATCATCTTATTATTCTGGTGCATTTCAAAATAAATTACATATATGAATCTACTTCATTCCTAAATATTCTGGATGGTATGTCATTAACCAAAATTCAATTATGTTTTGTTTTTAAGATAAAATTTATAGAACTACAAAACATTTAGAAAGAAATGTTTGATGAGTTTTCACAAATGTATGCACCTGTGTAACCCAAATGCCTGACTAGGTGACCACCACCATACTAGAAATTTCTGTTATGCCCCTTCCCAGTTAGTTTCTGCACCTTCCACCTACGGCCTTTTAAATATAACCACTTACTGATTTTTTTTCAATTTAGTTTCATCTTCCTTTTTCTAGCATTTTGTATATTTAGGGAAATGTTGTATGTACTTTTTTGTGTAAGAATAATTTCATTCAGCCTAATGTTTCTGAGGATTATTCATAGATTTCATGCATCATGGTTAAGTTTTTATGCTGAGCTATATGCCACTTTATGAATATACCACAGTTTAGAAATTCTCCGTTGACAAATTCCTAACCTGTTTTCATGTTTTTCGTTATTATGACTCAAACTGCTGTGAGTATGCTTGAGAATTTCTGTGGTCATATATTTTTATTTTTGTTGGGTAAATAATAGGTTGTTAACGGATTCTGGGGTAGATTTGTGATTAGTATTTTTAAAAAAACCACCAGTCCTTTTTCAAAAGTGTTCCTTTTATGTGCCCACCAACACTGTATGAGAGTTCTTGTTCCTTCCCATCCTTGCTAGTATTTGGTGCTTTCAGCCTTTTAATTTTGGCCATATATATTGCATAGATGTAAAGTGGTATTTCACTGAAAATTTTATTTGCATTTCCATGATGTTCTAAAGATGTTGAAAACATTTTTCATGTTCTTATTGGGTATGCATATGAAGACACACATTATGTTGTTCAATTTTTCCCCCTTTTTAGTGGGTTCTCTTATCTATTTCTAGGTATTCTTTCTGTCTTCTCCATAAATAGCCATACATTTATTAGATGTTTTTTGCATGGACATGCTTTCTACCAGTCTGGCCTGTATTCATTTTTTAAAGAATGAGCAACAGTTTTTGTGATGAAGTCTAATGTATTAAATTTTTCTTTGTGGCTATTGCTTTTTTTGTATCCTGTTTGGAAACCTTACTTCCAGGTCATGAAGATAATTCCATGGCATATGTTTTTTTAAATATTAGTTTTAGGGGCTGGAGTGGTGGCTCGGCGGTTACAGTGCTTGCCCAGCATGTGCAAGTACACAAGTTCAGACCCTAGCACCACGTACAAAACGAAGTCTTGGAGCAACAAAAGCTACATGAAAAAATAAATAAAAAGTTGTTCCTCTTTCTCTCTCTCTCTCTCTCTTTCACTCTCACTGTTACTCTCTCCTTAAAAAGAAAATAAAATTAGTTGTAGATTTTATGCTGAATCTATGTTCTATCTCAATTTATTATTTATATATGGTATTCAGGTTAGTTTTTGCTATACAGATTCCCTTTTGTTCCAGCTCTAGTACGATTTGAAGTCAGGTATTGTGATGCCTCCATCATTGCTTTCTTTGGCTTAGAATTGCTTTGCTGTTCTGAGTCTTTTATTCTTCCAAATGAATTTTAGGCCTGCATTTTCTAGTTCTATAAAGAATGTCATGGGTGTTTTGGGGATTGCACTGAATCTGTATATGAGTTTTGATAGTATGGCTATTTTAGTGCTGTTCTGCCTATCCATGAACATGGGAGGTCTTTCCATCTTCTGAGGTCCTTTTCAATTTTTTTTTACTTCAAGTTCTATAGCTTTCATTGTAGAGATCTTTCACCTCCTTGGTTAGATTTATTCCTACTTTTATTTGTTTGTTTGTTTGTTTTTTTTGAGGCAATTGTGAATAGAATTGTTTTCCCAAACTCTTTCTCAGCAGATTGATTGTTGGTATGTAGGAAGCTATTGGTTTTTGTAACCTTCTTCCTTGCCAGATTTGTTTATTAGCTCTGGCAGTCTTTTGGTGGAGGTTTTGGATCTTCTAGGTATAGATTCACATCTTCAAACAGTAATAATTTGACTTCTCCCTTTTCTATTTTATCCCTCTTTATTTTCTTTGCTTGCCTAATTGCTGTGGCACTATATCAAACAGGAGTGGTGAGAATGGCTCACTTTGTATTGTCCCAAATTTTAAAGGAAATGCTTTCAGTTTTTCCTCCTTATTATGAGGTGGGCTTGGCTTTTTTTTTTATATTGAGAGATTTATTATAGAACAATCATACAAGTTTTTAACAAAATAATATAAAATGTGTATAGATTTTGGATATTAGAATTACCCCCAGGAGTGCCCCCCCATTACCCACCCTTATCCCTCCCTTCCCCTTGGACTTGGGTTTTTTGATATAACTTTTATCATGCTGAGGTATCTCTAGAAACTGTCTTCAGTGTTTCTATCATGAATGGGTGCTAATTTTTTTAAAAAGCTATTAATTTTTGTATGCTGATTTTGTAACCTGCTTCTTTGCTGAATTTGTTTTACTAGATTTAGCAGTCTTTTGGTGAAATCTTTTGTAGCTCCTTGGTGTAGGATCATTATCGCCAGTATTGATTCAAAAGATGCCCTTTCCCATTAGATTGCTGTGGGGGTTTTATTGAAAATTAAATGGTAATTTTAGTGTAGATTGGTCCTTGGGCTTTCTATTTTATTTCCTTCATTTGTTTTCTATTCATATGCTAGTTCCATATCATCTCTTGGTGACTGTAGTTTTATAATAAATCTTTAAGTCAAACAGTATAAGTTTCCAATTTTGTCCTATTTAAAAATCACTTTAGCTGTTGCTTGGTTCTTTGCATTTTCACATAAATTTGGGAAGCTTCTCAGTTTCTAAAAATGTTTATTGGTATTCTAATTGAGGGGTTGCGTTGCATCAGTGTACAAAATTGGAAAGAACTGACATCGTAATAAAATTGAGTCCTACAATAAATTAAGATGCTGTTTCTCTCCAAAGTTTTGTCCTTAATTTCTCTCAACAATATTTTATAGTTTGTAAGATAAAAGTTCTTTTCATTTGTGAGTTATTACTAAGTTTTTATGTTTTGAAATGGTTGTAGGTAAATTAGTATTGTAATTTTATTATTCAGTTGTTTGCTGCTTCTATATAAAAAACAAGTGAATTTTTAGGTTGGCTTTGTTTCCCGTGTATTAGAGTTATTTTGTAGATTTCTTAGGTTTTTCTATGCAAGCGGTCCTATCATCATTGCATAGAAAAGTTTACAACTACTCTTTTTTAAAATTTTTATTCCTTGATATCTCTAGATATTACTTTCACTATAGTACTGAATAGAAATATTGATAGTAATCCTTCCCTGGTTTCTCATCTTAGGGAGAATATTCAGTATTTCACCATTTTGCATTGTTTTCTGTCAGATTGATTAAAAACTCTTCTATTTCTGGTTGACTGCGGGTAATTTTTAAATTATAAGTGAGTAGTAAATTTTGTTAAATGATTTTTTTGGTTGTCTATCAAGACACACAAAATTGAATGTGGAAATTGCTTTGATTTTTTTTAATTCATTGAATTGAGATATGTAGTATACCTTCTTAAATTCATTCTTTTGAACAAGTGTAAAATTCAGTGACTTTTTAATATCCTCACAAGTTTGTTTAGGCATTATTACTGTCTAATTCAAGAATGTTTTCATCTTTTCAGAAAGCGTTGCCATCTTCTCTCAAGAGCCCCAACTTCTGAAAATAATTGACTTTATTTCTCTATGAATTTACCTATTTTAATCTTTTCATATATATGGAATTATGTAATATATGACCTTTTGTGTCTGGTTTCTTTTACTTAGACTAATGTTTTTAAGGTTGATTACACACATACTGTATTCTAGTTACTTTGCCACCACTTTTCATAGGTAATTTTAAGGTTATGGGTCAAATGTCTTCTAATGTCAGAATCCATGACCACAACAAGGCATAAACAAGGAACTGTATGACTCATAGTTCCCTCATCACTGTAACCACTTTTGAGCAACAACAGTATCAGATTCTACCTTTGTGATAGGTGCTATTCAAAAATTGCAGTTTAGGGGCTAGAGCGGTGGCTCGGCAGTTAAGGCGCTTGCCTGGCAAGTGCGAGGACGCGAGTTCAAACCCCAGCACCACGTATGCAACAAAGTGTCTGAGGAATGAAAGTCAAATGAAAAACTAAATAAAGATTGCTTCTTTCTTTCTCTCTCTCTCTCTCTCTCTGTCCCGTTCTTAAAAAACAAAAAAAAACAAAAGAAAACAACAAAAATTGCAGTTTATTGAGAAAATAAGCTGCTTTAAATTTCCAAATGCAGTGAGCCCTGTCATTATCACTCTAATTCTATGGGGATTTCTTTGTTGCCTGAAGTCTTTATCACACTAGAAACTGAAGAACACAGTCCTTTCATTTTGTCAGAGAAACAAGCACAACTGTTTTCATTGTCACTAACATCTCAGTATACTTACAGTAGGTTCTTTTGTACAATTGTGGTAGTAGACAAGTGAAAACATCATATACTACAAAAACCATATTTGGGGTTCGTGAGTTTGTATACCTTCTTGGCTTTCTCAGCCCTCTGTTCTAATTATTTGTAAAAAAAACAAAGCTTAAGTTATAAATATTTCCTTATCCAAAATGTTTAAGTCTTCAAAGGTGAAGGACTAAACAAAAGTAATGACAATAACAATAATAATAAGAACACAGTGGCCAAAATGGGTAATACCTTTGTTTTGGATGTTGTCTTAAGCATTCTACTATGATTATTTTACTTCCTTATAAAAGTTCTATGGTGTAGGTTACTATTATTGCTTCTATTTGATGTATAAGGAAACTTTAGGTCCAGTGAGGAAATTAAAAAGTAAGTTTTCCATAGTCATACAACCAACACATTATAAAAGTTCTTGGATCTCCCCTAATAATAGCAGACTGGTCATAGAACTCTAATTTCTCAGTCTACCAGCAAACCACTTTTACTGGCTGCTCATATATAAGTCTTGAGATTTCCAGTCAAAACAGACTAGGAAAAATTACTATGGCCAATGGAAAGTGATTGATACACATTTAAGTCATATTGCCACTCCTAAAGACAGAACATGTGAACCAAAGAGTACAGGAGAGAAGGGGAACCTCAAATAAAAATTTTGTGCTATGGAGGCTGAGGCAGTAGGATCGCAAGTTAAAACCCAGCCTCAGCAACATAGTGAGGCCCTAAGCAACTTAGTGAGACCCAGTCCAGAGATTTAAAAAAAAAATGGGCTGGGAATATGGGAATATAGCTCAGTGGTTAAGCACCATTGGGTTGAATCCCTGGTACAAAAAAAAAAAAATGTTACGATTGGAAGAAGGGAACATGAATCTCAGCAAGGGAAACAGTGCATTAACTCCATCTAAAATATATGGTAAGACAGGTGTAGATTGCTACCTGTCACATTATTATAGATGGAGCTCTGCCATTTCTTTTGACTTCATTAGTCATGCTGTTAAATACTGAAAAGCAGTGTATTTCAGTGGTAAAGGACTGACCTTAAGACCAGCCCGCCTGGGTTTGAATCACAATTTCATCACTTACGTGGATATGTTACTTGATCCTTCTGTACTTACATTTTCTCAACTTTTAAGGATGGCAAGTAGAATTAATGAATTAATACTTGTGGAACATTCTAACCTTTTTATGATGAAATGATTTAAATTGATTATTCAGGGATCATTCTGTGTTTCTTCATAGAATGTATTTCTGTCTTAGATAGTACTATGTGCTAGTAAACCTGAAGATGAAAATATAAAGTCCCAGGCTTTAGACAGATTACTGGCTAGTGAATAGAAAAAGTAATAAGCAATTTCAATATAGCATTTTCTGGTAAGTATGCACAAGAAGTGTAGAAAAGGTTATCTTGAAGACAGAATACCTCATAGTCAGGAGAATCCAGAAAAGTTATGTTTGTTTTTAATTTTTTCTTTTGCAGAACTGGGGAGCAACCCCATGCTAAGCAAAGTGCTCTAACCCTGAGCTATGATCTCAACCCCCAGAAAACATTTGCTAAGGAAAACATGCCTACGTCTAATCTTAAAGGATGTAGACAGCAGCCAAAAGGACTGGTTAGAAGGGCAAAAAAAAATAGTATGTGCCAAAAGACAGGCAAACAAGGCAAAGGAGAGGTCCATGGGAAGAGAGACGGAGGTGATGAATAGAGTGGTAAGTTGGAGAGCAGTGACGACATTCACTCTATTTCACGTTGCCAGAGATGAAACAGTTTTGGAATGTAGGAGTTGGTTACTTGTATAGGTTGATGAGTCTTGAATATAGGTTGTTGTCTCAGTGGTTTAAGATGAAAAAGTAGTGTTGTATGAAGAACAACTGATATCCTATTTATCTAATGAGATGCTCCAAGATTACCTATAAACAAAGTTCATTTCCTTTGGAAAAATGGTTAATAAAAACTTTTATTTTGTTATGGTTTGAAGTTATTGAAGTGACACATATGTACCAGTGTGTTTGTTACACATGATAAATTTATTATTGTGAATACTCAGACACCTCAAAGAGCATTCAGTGTTTTTCAATGGGAAATTTTTTTATTGAGAAATTTATTTTTGAACAACCATACAAGTTTTTAACAAAATAATATAAAATGTATATAGATTCTGAAGATTAGATTTACCCCCCAAGAGTGCCCCACCAATTACCTTTATCCCTCCCTACCCCTTCCCACAATATCTCTAAAAATGTATTAGGTTGTATACCATTTCACCTTATCTGCATTTAACACATGATTAATAGACCTCCTTTCTCAACAGCCAGGATATAGTTCCAGCCTCCACAGATGAGTGAAGACAATTCGACCCTTGGTTCTCTGGGTTATGCTGGTTTCACTCAGCATAATTTCTTCCATAGCCATCCATTTACCTTCAAAGGCTGCAATATCATTGTTTTTAATTGCTGTGTAAAGTTTTTGGATCCATTCATCCAGTGAGGGACATCTGGGTTGTTTCCATAATTTAGCAATTGTAAATTGAGCTGCTATGAACATAGATATTGCTGTGTCACTATAATGTGCTGATTCTAAATCCCCTGGAAAAATACCCAGGAGAGGAATAGCAGGATCATATGGTGGGCTCATCCCTAGTTTTTTGAGGATTCTCCATACTGCTTTCCAGAGGGGCTGTACCAGTCTGCAGCTCCACCAACAGTGTGTTAGTGTGCCTATCTCTCCACAGCCTCTCCAGCATCTATTATTGTTTATTTTCTTCATTTTTGCCATTCTGACTGGCATGAGGTGATATCTTAAGGTAGTTTTCATTTGCATTTCTCTGATTCCTAGTGATTTAGAGCACTTTCTCATGTATTCATTGGCTTGATCAATGTCCTTTGTTGAGAAGTTTCTATTTAGCTCTTTGGCCCATTTATTAATTGGGTTGTTTGTGTTTTTGTAGTTGAGATTTTTGAGGATTTTGTAGATTCTGGATATGAGGCTCCTGTCCAAGGAATCATAGCCCGTGATACTCTCCATTTCCATAGGAAACCTCTTGATTCTTTTGATTGTTTCCTTGACAGTATAAAAGCTTTTTAGCTTTATGACATCCCATTACTGGTTTTTGACTTTACTTTCTTCACTTTTGGAAACATGTTGAGAAAGTCTTTGCCTACTCCCAAATGCTGAAGTGTTGGACCTAATTTGTCTTCCATCACTTGCAAGGTAGCTGGTTTACTCCCTAGCTCCTTGATCCATTTTGATTTGATTCTCATGCAAGGTAAAAGATATGGGTCTAATTTCTTTCTTTTTCTTTTTCTTTTTTTGCTTTGCTTTCTTTTCTATCCTTTCATCTCCTCTCCTGCCTCTCTCTTTTTATGGTACCAGGGACATTCTGCACTGAACTATATCCCCAGGCCCTATTTTATTTTTTTAGTTTTGAGACAAGATTTCATTGCTTTGCCAAGGCTGTCCTGGAACATGCCTCCAGACTCCATAGTAACTTGTATTATAGGCATATGCCACCATTCCTGACTCTTATCTCATTTTATATTTTTACTTCTTTTTAATAAATTTTAGCAAAGGTTTTTATTTATGTGTGGACATAGAATAGAGTTCAAGTTTATCTTTTCTTTTTATTATTCATTCAACATAGTCTTACATATAGGAGGGAATCATTGCCTCACAGTCATGAACACATGCATAATGACAGAGCAAGCCAAGGCTGATGCCAGTTCATGATCTCCTCCCTTTGGGTTCCACCTGATCCCATGTTTCCCTTACTTTACCCCCGTGTTAGTTGGGTTCCCCACTGGGTTGATAACCCCCTTACTCCCTCCTTCAAGCTGCCTTGATATCCCCTCTTATCCACCCCTCCACCCCACTCCCTTAATCCCCCAGCATCATAGGCAAAGTTCAGAGTCTCAAGGGCTGAATATTTTCTCTCATGAGGAAGCTAGAATGCAATCAAGTTCAAGTTTATCTCGATAGATTTCAAGGCCTGAGGAAATTCCAGTCTTTTTTTTTTTTTTTTTAAGAGAGATGGGGACAGTGAGAAAGAGCAAATCAATTTTTATCTAGTTTTTCATATGGTCTTTGTTGCTCCAGCAGTTAGTTGTACACATGGGGGTGGGATTCAAACTCATCCTTGCGCATGCCAGGCAAGTGACATAATCACTTGGTGGAGTGAGCCACCATTCCAGCCCCTCTTATCTTATTTTAAAAATGAGTCAAGACGGTTGGAAATATCACTCAGTGGTGGAGTGCTTTCCTAGCGTTTATTAAGTCCTGGATTCAATCCTCAGCACTGAAAAGTAAAGAAAAGAGAAAAGAACTTTGGAAAGTAGATTACAACTAGAAAAAAAATAGTCCTGGAATTTAGATTTGTTCAAATATGAAGTCATTGTCTTGTTTTATACCACACACACTATTGTTCTGTGTACCAGAGAATGAAACAAGTTCATTTATAATTAATCTCTAGGATAGTGATTCTCAAAGGGTAGTTCATCATTTTCACCTGGCAATGTTTTAGAAATACAATTTTTAAAAAAAAAAATTCAACCTAGATCTACTGTGTCAAAAGGCTGGGGAGTGGAATCAGATATATGTGTTTTGATAAACCTTGAAGGTGATTCTTTACCATTGCTTTTGGTCAAATATTCTTCGATTCTTGAGGTGGTAGAGAACTTGGAAATCAGTGTGCTTTTGGTAAAGCAGTATGAAACACTGATTTACATGACTCAAGAACAGTTTTTAAATAGTTGAGCTCCATTAGACTCTATAGATTCTGGGATATGCAAGCGTTAGAAAGCATTGCATAAGTTAAAAATACAAGGAGAACTTAAAATTGATAACTCATGTTCACTAATATTGTAATTTTCTGTGACTTGATAAGAGATAAATGTCCTTCAATTTTTAAACAGTATTCTGTGGTTATTATGGAACTGTAGGAATAAAAGCTTTTCCTTAAAGGAAAAATAAAAGCTTTTTCCTTTATTCCATCCTAGAAGGAATAAAACCATCCTTCTAGGATGGTTGCTAGATGGGTATGATCTTGCTTGCCTCATAGCATTGAGGCCTAGTAATATAGTTTAGTGGATAAGAGAAGTAAAACTCTTTCAAGATGAAGTTGCACATGAAAAAGGCACTATTTGTATCGATAAAGAGAATTCATTTACCTTCTGGATTTGTGGGTTAAGCAGTGGTTATTAAAGTGCTATTTCTGCCTTGTTCTGTCTTCCTTTGCATGTATCATAAGAAGCTTCCTGGGTCAAGTAGAAGTAGCTAAGAATAAGATTTAGGTATTTTTTTGATTCTTTGATCAAAATATCATTATGTCACCTCAACTTCTAATAAATGCAATAGACAATGTAAATATGACTTTCATCATTCATACTGGTCATAATTTGCTTAAGACAGACTAATACCTATTTATCTGAACCTTTCAGTTTGGCCCCCTTTTGTATGCACTGTGCTGACTTGCAGTCATAGTAATAAACTCTGCATACCATTCAGGCCATTTCCTATTCTTTTCTTTTGAGATGGACAGGGTGATAAGATGTCTGAAATTCTAAAATATTGTTCTCCTTAAAATATGAATTTGTCGGGTTAGAGTGGTGTCTCAGTGGTTACGGCACTTGCCTGGCATGCGTGGGGGCACAAGTTCAAACTCCAGCACCACATACACAATAAAGTGTCTGAGGAATAAAAGTCACATGAAAAACTAAAAAATTGCTTCTCTCTTTCTCCCTCACTGTCCCCTCTTTCTTTAAAAAACTATTGATTTATCTCACATTGGAATTCTAGGTGATACTATCCACATGTTTCTGTTTTTGTCACAGAGCAACATATGAAGAAGTTTCCTAATGTATGACTGATCAAAAATGGATCCCTTATGTAAAGGGGGTCCCATAAGCTTATATCACCTAATGATGTATAGACATCTTGGTTTATATAAATATACTCTATGTTCACATAATGATGACCCCAACTAATAACATATTTATCGGAATGAATCCCCTTTGTTAAGCAACACCAAATTATAAATTTAGTTAACAACAATACCATAAAGCTTTTGAATAGTCTAGGATATAGATTTGTGTAAATACATACCACTATCTGTTTTTCAGTATTACAGAAATATTCCAACCTTGCAACTTTTTGAGGTGTAGGAATTTGGACTCACTACGTGGTGTGTTTACCCTGTCAGTATTAAAGATCACAATGAAAGAAGAAATTTTGGAGTGTCCATACCAGAATGATAAAATTGTTGAGAAAAGAAAGCATTGATAGGGCAGAAATACCCAGCTTATTTTGGGATCCTCCAAACCTGCTTATCGAAAGGTGATTTTATTTTCACAGAGAAATTAGAAAATTGTTTTGATTTTATTATGTCCGGAGAATAAGTGGTGAGCACAGTTTGCAATCTTTATTAATTTATAGAATGTATACATATAATGTAACAATAGTAGTGATAGTTCTGTAAAGACCTTGGTTGTTGTTGTTTTTTGTTTATTAGGGACTTAGACTTTTTGTTTTGCTTTGCTTTTAAGTTGATTAGGTTTCTGTAAAGGGGCCAGTGGGTGGTACATTAATCTTCACTTAGCTCCTGTTTGCTGTTATATTTCTCACGTTGTAAATTTGCAAACTGAGGCAAGGTGAGTTGGAGCATTCTTTGAGCTGAACAAATCAGAGACAGAGCCTCTTGGCTTCAGGTCTGAACCTCAAACCACTAGACTATGTTTTCTACATGCATTTTAATCTTATCAAATTAATTTTCTGCTGAAAAGAGAAGTTATCTAGTATTCAAATTGGAAAGTTGATTTCTCAGTTTATTTTATCCCACTAAGAATTAGTTACATTCCAGAATCTACAGTGCTCAACTTTGATATTTCAGAGTAAAAGCTGAGTTGTGAAATTTGCCCAGTCTCACAGTTTAGAGACAGATGGATTATTATTTATACTTGCTATGAAGTAACCTTTAGAAAGTAGTTAATAAGTGCAACCCATATTTCTAAACATCTGAGTGTGAGGCAAATGAACTCTTAAATTTCACTTAGATTTGTGTCCTATAAGCTAAAACTTGTGTGCCCTATAATGAAATGAATTGTTTTCTTTTTCAGTTGCAAAAGTGGTTGTTTTTTCTTTAAAAAATGTACTGTGATAATTTTAAGAAAATATCTAAATTTAATAAGTAATAAGTGTCAAATTTAAAGTCTTAAAGATATCAACTCTTAATTAAAAACATCTTGTCCAGAAATTCTAAAATTATACACAAGAGAATCTTAAAAAGTTATATAATTGAGGGCTGGAGTGGTGGCTCGGCAGTTACGGTGCTTGCCTGGCATGCGCACGTACACAGGTTCAAACCCCAGCACCCACGTACACAACTAAGTGTCAGAGCAATGAAAATCATGAGAAAAACTCAATAAAAATTGATTCTTTCTCTCTCTCTTTCACTGTCCTCTCTTTTTTTTAAAAAAAAGCTATATAATTAAACTCTTCGGTATTGAGGTTATAGAAAGAGAGTATCTTTAAAGCAAACAGAGAACAACACATTTAAAATACTACTGATTAATGTTGAGGTAATTATTATATTTTTCTTCTCTATTTCTTAAATCACACAGTAGCTGACTATTATTTCATCTGTTTCCTTTCTCCTAACTTTATACCTTGGGCTGATTCAACCAAGAAAGGAGCATTTTAAACCAAAAGGAAAATTTCTGTGGGAGTGATCAGGTTTTATAAGGTGAAAGAACATCTTGAACTCATACAGTCTAGAAGTCTGTTTCCTCCTTTGGTTTGCTAACAGTATGGCTGTTTTTGGCTTGTGGAGTGGCCTTTAGAAATATCATGGACCATGGATCTGAGGAAATAACATGTGTGGTTTTAGTTACCACCTATATATGAACAACTTCCAAATCTATCCCAGCAACTCTGACCTCTCCATTCTCTTTCTTGGCATCCACTTCTTGCAATCTGAATAATATCTCTTCTTGGAAACATTGCAGATACCTAAAGGAATTGATGGTTTGAGGCCAATAGGAATCTCTCTTAACAACTTGGTCTAATTTACAGTTTTAGCCAGATATTAACAAGATTATCCTGCTATCCACTATACCCTGCATTGTTCCTGTTCTTTCCTTCAGTAAGTTAAAGTCTATGAAAGATTTACTTTCATCAAGTACTTTTTGCCTATAATCTTTGTGTGATCTTGAGCAATTTGTTTTATTGACTGACAAAGGATTATATAACCTCACCTATAAACGAAGTTGATTCATTGTTATTATAACATATTTTTGAGCCATTAATGGTGAAAAATTTAGTTTCTACATGGTCTTATACCATTATGTGCTTATGTATACACTATTTAATATATTTTATAATATTTGATACACATAAATTTAATAATTACCTTCTAGGTCCAGTGGGAGAAATAATCACCATAAAAATAATAAGTCTTGCAACTATGTGCTATCAGAATCAAGGGAAAGGAATAGAATTTTACCAAGGATAGATAAGTCATTAGTATCTTGGGAAGAAAGTATTGAAATTATAGAATAGTTCTAGGGTAATGGAGGATGTCTAAACAGGGTTGATTGAGGAAAAAGGAGTCTTTAGAGAATAGGGGCCTCCAAGACTTGATATGATTAAAGAGCAGGTCCTTAGGAGTGAGGAACAGACAAGTATAGGAAATTGTAATAAAAAATCTGGATGTTGTGAATGTAGGTTGAACAATGTGTCGTGTGACGAACTGTTCGTGTTTGGTAATATTGTCCATGATTAGGTGAAATCCTATGGCTATAAGCATGTGAAGCCAACTAGTTCATATTGATGTTAAACACATGATGTTAGTCTAAGTACTTTTTGAACAATAGGTAAGATGCTTTAGGAATGATTGACTCAGAAACACAGTAAATTTCTTTTCAAATATATCTGGAAATGGCTAAATAAAATATATTTGGGGTTGTACTAATTTTACAGGTTTGCAAATCCAGTAAAGTATGTTTAAAATCCCAATATAAGCAAATTGTGTCAATTGTTCTTGCTGCTGCTGCTGTTTTTCTTGATTTTTAATCTTAACTTTCTAAAAATTTTTTATTTTATAGTCTACTTTTGTTTCACCAATGTAATAAATAAACTTTCATGTTTTTTTCCTTTGAAGTCAAAGGAAAAGTATTAATAATGCTCAACTGTTATCACTCATGCTTGCATTGAAATTATCAGCTTATAAATCTCTTTTTCTAAATCTTGATTGTGGAGATTGATTCTTACTCTTTATATCAGTGTGAACTAAAAATTCAGTAAACATTGATGTGTTTGAATATAAACAAAAGTATATTAAAATGCTACCTTGCTGTAATGTAAATAATCAGGTTATTTTGAAAGCTACCTTTGGGTCATATCTGTATATTTAAATCACCAGGGTTTCTTATATTCATTTGCTAAGGACACTGATGACAAAACAGTAACAGAAAATTTCTAAAGGAGTAGAATATTTTTTGGCTTGAGCTATATTACAAATTTTCTAGGTTAGTGATGGATTTCTTTATTAATACGTTTCTGAATTGGGATTTGTAGGATAAAATCTTATTGTTCTCTGTCAATATCTTTTTTTTAATTATGTGAATCCCATTCCTTTAATCCTATATCTTTTTGTGTCCATGTTTAATTAAACTGTAACATGTTTTCAAATACTAGACATATTTTACCTTGCTTTTATATTTAATTGTATTAGCTGTTTTTCGTTTTATATTTTGTTTATTCTTGTTTTTGTTTGTTATAGTGCTGATGACTGAACCCATTTGTATTTTACCAATGAGCTACATACTCTTTTTATTTTTTATTTTGATAAAAGGTCTCACTAATTTGCTGAGGCCAGACTCGAAATGGAGATCCACCTTATGCCTCAGTCTACTGAGTAGCTGGAATTATAAGCTTGACTTATATTTTAAAATAAAATTTAAGATTAAATCCTAAGAGTAACAAAGGACAGAAAGCAAATCTACCTTATCTCTGATTTAAATTGGCCATTAACTATAATTCATATATAGACTCTTATAATAGCTTAGAAAGGGTATGTCATGAGCTTTAGCTTTGTAAATGTATGAATTTAAAACATTTTTTGGTGTTTGTCAGCTCATTTTTAACGCAAGTGTGATTTTTCACATGCAAGATCTAATGCCTAATATTTCACAATTAATTAATAAAGGCACCATATAGAAAGTAGAATGTTCCATCTTCTTCATTCAGCAGTTTAAAAACTGGTTTAATGGAAAAAACAATTTCAAGTTTTGGTTTTAATTTCATGATAAAGATATCTGTTTTGAAGTAGTATATGCAGCTGAGGACCTCTAGTGTCACAACTGAATATGTCATCAGTTTTTTGCTTTTTGTTTTATTTTTGGTTCAGCATGGTCTTACATATTAAAGTGATTCATTACATCACATTCATACATGAATATGTAATGACAAAGTAGCTTAAATCCAGTCCTTGTTCAGGATCTCACCCACTTCACCCACTCCCCGATCTCATGTCTCCTTCTCAATCCCCTCCATGTTACAGATATAAATGACTATATACGTATATTTTAATTTTTGAAATTGCTAGATTTATATGCCCACTTGAGTATATTTTGGTTTTTCATAGAAGTCAAGTGTACTCTACAGTATCAATTACCCCCCTTTCTCTCCCTCTTCTCCCTCAGTTTCTTCCCCTACCCACTTAATAGCTATAGTTACCACAGCTTATGTGTTACTTTAGATTTGATGGGTCTATTAAATAAACTTGACTATCACCCATCTTATCTTAAGTTTCACTCTACCTTCCACATGAGAGTAAACATTCTATCCTTAAGTCTCTGTGCAAATAGAGTGGCTTGTTTCACTCAGCATGATTTTTTTCCATTTCCATCCATTTACCTGCAAAAGCCATGATATCATTCTAATAGCTCATTAGAACTCCATTGTATATATATAGTATGTATACACACACCAATGTATATACACACCAGGTATATGTATACCATATATATATATGTTTTTGGATCCATTCATCCAGTGAAGGGTATCTAGGTTGTTTCTAAGACATTGTGAAGTGTGCTTGTGCGTGTGTGTGAGAGAGAGAGTGAGCGAAAGAAATACAGAGCAACAGAGACTAAGAATAAGAGCAGTTACTCTGAAATTGACTTATAGAGTCAAATTAGCTCATAAAATTAGTTTACACTTTTGTTAATCTCAAGTAAAGTTTATCTTTGTTTTCAAGGGGGGAAGGGTTTGTAGTCTTTCATATGAACACATTTATCAATATCTTAGTGCTTTTACACAAAATCCTTAAGTTTGTAACTCCTGATAGATAACAGGTGCAGTATATTTAGAATCTTTCATTTTTTACAGTTGGCTTAATTCAGAGATGTTAGTGATAAATATGTTTTCCCAAGTTTTATAAAAATCAAAGAATTTTCAATATAAAAGTTGATATTCACAAATAATTATGATTGTACAATTATAGTGTACATGAAATCCTGATAACTGAGCCATTTTCTCTTTAGACCTAGTGTTTAAGTAGCTAGTCTAGGACTATATTTTCTCCTTGCTGCCTTTTTGAACTCATCTCTTACCACTTTATCCTTTGATCATTCTGCTGCACAGACCATGGCCTCTTTGTGTTTTCTTATACCTGCTAAATCTTTTATCAGTTCAGGAAGTCCTTTGCCTACATTATACTTTACCCAGAGAGCTACATGTCTTTCTTTAGATTCTTACTTCCTTTAGATTTCTATAGAACTGTCACCTCAGTAAGGCCTTTCCTGACCCCACTATATATCTTTCCTATTTTTTCCATTGCACTTAATTACTCTGGCATATTACCTATTTGCTTGTTTGTTCAGCCTTCAAGAAAGGAGTGTGGGTTTCTTTTACCCTACTTATAAAATTTGATAATATTAAAATAATAATAAAAACCGAGAGTTGGGAAGGAAAAATTGGAAATTGTGAAAATGTTAACCACATCATCTTTCATAGACAGTAATTAATTATTTTAAATAAAAGCCTAACCATCAGAAGAACTGAAAACTGAATCTGTTAAGCATGATTATTTCTGGAGAGTGAGACTACGGTAAGATTTGAGAGATGGAGATTTTTGCTTTTTATTTCTGGTTCTTTCATACAATTTTAATTTAGGGGAGGGGGCAGATTGCAATAATTCTTTTTCTTTAAATACTTAAATCAGTAATTTTTGAAGTAAGGTTTAATAGAGTATAATTTATATACCTTACGTCCAGTTAAGTGGTAAATGAAGTCACATAACCATCACCAAAATTTAGAACAATTCCATCACCTCAAAATTTCCTCATACTTCTTGGTAGTCTGCCCATCTCCCCACCTGAGCCAATGTCATCACCGATTACTTATTCCAGCCTTTTAACTTTAACCTGTGTCATTTCTACTGTATGAATTTCTCATAGGCTGAGTATAGTGAGTCTTAATTCTTATCTAATCTGACAGTCCTTGTCTTTTAACTGGTAAGTTTAGGTGACTTATATTTAATATAATTATTGATCTATCTGGATTAAAATTTGTTTTGTTTGTTCCTTTATTTGAGAGAGAGTGAGAGAAAGAAAGAATCAATTTTAGTTTAGTTTTTTTTTTTTCATGTGGCTTTCCTTGCTCCAACACTTATTGTGTATGTGATGCTGGGGTTTGAACCTGGGTGCTTGCACTGCCAGGCAAGTGCTGTAACCACTGAGCCACTGCTCCAACCCCTGTTTTATTTGCTGTATTTCCTCTTTATTTTTCCTTTATTCTGTCTGCTTGTGGGCTAAGTGGGTTTTTTGGTTGTTGTTGTTGTTGTTTTTCTTTTTTATTCAGAAATTTATTTGTTAAACAATCACACAAGCTTCTAATGAAATAATATAATATATATAGAGATTTTGAAAATTAGATTTACCCCCAAGAGTCCCCCTAATTACCCACCGTTATCCCTTCCCTCCCCTTCCCAAAACATCTCTAAAAATGTATTAGGTTGTATGACATTACACCTTATCTGGATTTAAAACATGATACTAGACCTCCTTTCTCAGTGGTCAGGGTCTAACTCCATCCTCCACAGATGAGTGAAGACATTTGACCCTTGGTTCTCTGGGTTGAGTGTTTTTTATTCCATTTTATTTCTACTGTTGGCTCATTATGTATAGCTCTTTTAAAAATTAGTTTTATTGGTTACCAGTAGGCATTTAATTTGTAAAAATAAAAAATAGTATGGAAAAGAAATCTGTACCACGTTAGTATCCATAGTGTGAGAGTTTGGATTTGAATGAGTGTTCCTTACATTTCTATGTATTATTTTTAACTTCTACATGAATTATTTTTTGATTAAAAAACTACCATGAGTGGTATACAGCTCAACTGTGAAGTACTTGCCTAATGTGTACAAGGCCCTGGGTTTGTTCCCTAGTTCTGAAAAAAAATAAATAGACCTGCTGAGAGGGATATTTATGATTTATGATAAATTATTCCAGTTTGCTTTATTAATTGGTATGAAAAATAAGATAATGTCAATATACCATAAAATATATTATACCTATTTCTTAGGGGCTGGAGCATTTTGTTTTGTACAGAAGACCTGGTTATCTTTGATGTGGATCTGCAACACATCTAAAACTTTTCTGATAATTTGGTAAAACCAAACTTGTCAGAGGTCAGTTCTGCTGTACTATAAATAATACACACCATGCAAATTAAAGTCTTTCTTGGGAAGAATAAATACTATTAGAGTAACCTATAGGAAACTGTAGGATTTTTTGTCAGATCAATTTTTTATAATCAGAATTGATAATAATCAATTATGTTCAAGTAGTTATTTTAGTAAATAAATAAATTCTATTTTCTCTGAATGTATAAGGTGCAATAAAAATATTATGCTTTAATATTTTCACTGCCTTGAGAATTTCCTTCCTGAAAATAGGTTGTAGATATGCTTTATAATTTAACTTTGACTTTTTATTTTCTTTGTAGCCATTCAAAGGTTTTGTGCATAGCATTTGAAGTACTTCAGGGACTGCAGTATATGAACAAACATGGAATAGTACACCGGGCACTGTCTCCTCATAATATCCTGTTGGACCAAAAGGTTATTGTCAAACACTATAATAAATATTTGTATGTTGTTTGAAACTGAAAGCTGCTGCAATCAGGTTCTAAACTAATCAGAAGGACCATAGAATAAGAGTATGTTTTAAGAATATTCATAATGAAAAGAGTATATGAAAGTTTCATATTGGTGGTTGTTAAAAAATGATCTTCTGTAGAGTAGAGGGAAGAGTACTGGGTGGGAGGAAGGGAGAGATGAGGGAAATACTAGAAACTTTTTAAAATGCAAACATCTAAAAGGTGAAAGACTAAAGAGACATAAAATTTAAATTTACCTATCATTAAGGAGTTCACATTTTGTGATAATTTTTATTCTCAAAAACTATATGAATTATTGCAAATTTGTGATAGATTTACTGAAATCGTGGTGATTTTTGAGCTGAAGTTTCCCAGTTAAGAATTCTTATATTATAGGTAACTTATAACATTATGAATGTACTTGCATCTCCCTGAAAATAAAATTCCTCTGAAAAATTAATACATAATGTTCTGGCCAAGTATTGAAGACATATGAGAGCATTTTTGCATTTCATTCTTTGTCAAAAAGCCTAGATAAGGGGGCTGAAGAGGTGTCTCGGCAGTTATGGCACTTACCTGGCATGCGCAAGTACTCGGGTTCAAACCCCAGCACCCACGTACACAACTGAGTGTCAGAGCAACGAAGGCCATGTGAAAAACTCAATAGATTCACTCTCTCTCCCTGTCCTTCTCTTTAAAAAAAAAAAAAAAAAAAAAAGCCTATATAAGCCTTATAACAAAAAGCAAAAAAGTTTTAAAAAAACTATGATTTGACATTGTGAAATATATATATTTGTATATAGAAGCATATATATGTATACACTTATATGTCTGCACATAACTGTTCACACATATTTAATGAGTGTAAAGCAAACTAAATTTTGACAATTTTGTATAGTATTTTGATATCTTGTAAAATGTTATATGGTAGTATTTTGAGAAAAGCATATCTGATTTTATAATTTTCCTTTCTAGGTATATTAAAATATTTCATAATATTTTTCTTCTTTATTATTGTAGGGACATATTAAATTGGCTAAGTTTGGACTTTATCACATGACAGCTCATGGTGACGATGTTGATTTCCCAATAGGGTAAGGATATTTTTTTCTCTATTTTGTGTTCTATCCTAGGCTTGGTGATACGTTGTTAGTTCTTTTTGATAATTGTTTTTAATATAAAAGCAACTTTTCTTTATTATTTCATATTATCTTCCCAAGTACTTTGATTAAAAAATAAAAAAGCGTTATGTTTTTCCCAGTGTTCCAAAGATCCCTAATTTCATTCTTTCATTAAATTAGCAGAAAGAACGGGATTATTGACCTTCTTTACCTCCTAATATTTTCTAGTTAATTGTGTGTCAGTCAGAAGTCAATAAGTTTAAGGCAAGAAGACTGATCAGATTCTAAATGATAGTGTCTATTCTTTGAGAGACTGAAAAAAATCACTCTTGCACTGTTTTCAGTTAAATGCTTTACATTTGATTCCCTGCTCTTTAAAATATTATTGTATATGAAGATCTGAATTGAGTCATTGTGGATATCACAGGAAGTCTGTTAATTTTAAAGAGGTTTATTTAATCATTTCTTACATGGAATCCAGATGTATATTGCCCTCCAAGAAAGAAAGCAATTGAAGTTTATTGCATCCCATACTTAAATGGATGCTTTTTATATAGATTTTTTATATTTATTGTGTAATTGCTTTAATCATTTTCATAATATTTGTATAGCATGTAATTTGACAATATTTTAGACACATCTAAACATTGCAAAAATAGTACAAAAAATTCCTGTATTTCTTTCATCAGATTCACCAAATGTTAACATTTCACTACATTTACATTGTCTTTTTCTTTCTCTGTGACTATGTGTGTGTATATATGTAAAATTGTTTTGACTCATTTAAGACCAACACATATAGTTTATCACGAAATAGTTCATATTTCCTAAAATGTCAACTTTTCATAAATAATTTCAGAATGATGAACAAAATGAGGACACTAAAAAGATGCAATATTTTTATCTAACTTATAGACCTTAATCATATTTTTTCAGTTGTACCGTGGTTATTTTTAATAGTATTCATTTGTGTTTTTGCTCTTTGGGTTTCCTAAAAATAAGTTCTGTTATATCTGTACTGAGAATTGTGAAATGCAGTTGTGGACTATGTTTTTGAAGGAAACATTGTTTAAAAATTTAATGTGATGTTTTTAAAGTCTCATTTATAAATTGCACTTTTATTCTTTTTTTTTTTTTTTTTTACCTGTTTCCATAATTCTTCTTTTTCTTTTCTTTTTTTTTTTATGGGTCTGCACTTTTATTCTTATACATTTTATTATCTAAAATTTTTGTTATTACACAGGCAATAAACAATAGACTTTATACAGTAAGGAAACACTTACTGAGCACTTTCTCCTCTGCCTGTGGTATATACAAGAAGGTTAAGATAAGTTCGGTCCTCAAGAAGCTCATTGTTCATTAAACAAATGTTCCATTTTGATGGCCTACTTTTTAAAGTATGTAGATTCATAGCCTTATCATTTTGCAGGTCAAAATCTTATGGGCAACAAACAATTATTTTCATAAGTATAAAAATCCATTGTAAAGTAATCAAAAATTTTTAATTTGCCGTTTTGAGTAGAGTAAGTTCTTAGTCCAGTTCTAACTTCCTTCTTACATGGGATAATTGTCTTTTTTTAAGAGAGCGTGAGAGAAAGACAAGGAAAGAATCAGTTTTTATTTATTTTTTTCATCTGGCTTTTGTTTCTCCAACACTTAGTTCTATATGTGTGATGCTGGAGTTTGAACCTGGTCCTTGCACATGCCAGGCAAGCATTCCAGCCTCTGAGCTACCACTCCAGCCAGATAATTCTCTTTTGAAATGACTTTCAAAGAGCTTTAGTAAATGTGATTACCACTGCTTCTACTTTTTCTCTCAATTTTTATAAAAGAAATTCCCAATAACATATAAAATTAAGGTTTTTTTATTTTTATTTATAGGTACATTGGGGTTTATTGATAAATAGAAGAAAGGAGGTGTTTCTTCTTAAAGCATAACAAGCATTTTGAAGAACTACATTTGAATTTAAAATGTTTAAGTAGAATTGGTCTTGTATTGGCATTTATCCTAGCTTGTTTGAAGTTTTAGACCCAAAGAGTCTTACCAGAAAGTATCCAAGAGTAAATTGTGAAACGTTAGCCAGGAAAAATAAAGTGATCAAACAGTTAAGGCATGAAAGAAAATATTTTCACCAGAAGAATGTTGCTATTGATTCAAAAGACAAATATTAAGGAACAATAAAGTAAAATATTACCATCTGTTTCAAAATATTATGAAGAGCTAGAACTGGGCATTCATTTCAGTTTGCTGGTAGCTTAATACCTTATTAAAACAGCAAACGTAATGAAAACCATGTGTATTTACCTCACCATTCATACACACAGTGAAGTTCTGGTAATTGTCTTTGAGTGTTAAAATGCTTTCTTTAAAAGGCGAAGGCTATTGAAGGAACATGACATGTATTAAAGAACAATTTTAGGGCTTAACTGTTTTCAGTGATTCCATCTTTGAATAAAAGGGAAGCTAGAACTTTTGGAGCAAGGGTTATCTCTGTGCTTCTGTTTTTGATATAAATTTACCTATGGTTTTGCTTGATTCTTTATTTTTGTTATTTTATCATTTATGGTTTAGGTGTACTGGAAATCAAGGAGAGAAATGAATAGCTTGCCTTCTATATATATCATGGTGAAGATAAATGTACAGCATTGCGTTTGTGTCATATATATTCACTAATACTTTTAACAGTTTTGTGTGGTAGGCATTGTATCCATTTTACAGATGAAGAAACAAATTACATATTAATGAAATTGGAACATGTGTTATAACAACATGTCTAGTGCTTTTCTATGAGATTTCGGCTGATTCTTGAAGTTTCATACATTCACTTAGAAGAGCAGTATGCTCATGCATGATTGTGCATATCTGTAATCCCAGTGACTCAGGAGACTAAGGCAGAATGATTGCAAATTCAAGGGCAGCCTCAGCAACTTGGCGAGATCCTAAGCAACTTAGCGAGGCCCTGTCCTAAAAGAAAATATGGAAAAGAGCTGGATTCAAATCCCAGTACCAAAAAAAAATAGTATGATCTTTTTAGAATTTATCATAGTATAGATTTGTGTATGAGAGGAATATATGAGCAAATTAAAAGAAGATATATCATCATCCTTGTATTAATATGAAGAGTAATTTAAAAACTAGACAACCTTTGTGCCCTTCAACAGATGAATGGATAAAGAAATATTTATGAAATATTATATAGTATATAAAACAAAATGTTTATCATTTAGTTTATTAAATATGATTCCGAATATGCAAAATGAGAAACTTGTAGAATCTAATCAAGTATGTTCAGTTCCTTTGTGCAAAAACTATAAATCATTTTTCAAAGACATAGAAGTCGTAAATAGTCATGAGCATGTCATATTTTTAGATTTTTAGGGACACTGCTGGAAAGTGTGTGTAAAAGAGAATATGACAAGATAATTCAAAACTGTATATAAAGTAGAAAAGCATCTAAAATGATCTTAGACACGCCTTAGGAGAAATTTAAAGGGGTGCAAGTACATTTTGAAAGAGCATACTTTAGCAGTTACAAATAATTATTTACATAAAGTTATAGACTTAAAATAAATGAAACAGCATTAGGCACAGTGATCAATGGAACAGAATAGAAAGCTTACCATCAGTGGCTATTTATTCATGTTAGAACTGTCCCTGAAAACTAATTGGGAAAAAGAGAGACATTTCAAAAAATAGAAAGGCTCAATTGATTATCCATGTAGGAAAGTTGGAAGTTGGACTTTTATCTCACCTCATGTAAAGAATTGATTCTAGGTAGAAAAAACTTAAATATGAAAGACTAAACTTTTAAATTCCTAGAAAATAACACATGATGTGATTTTTACAAAATCAGTAAATATAAGGAAAAAGATTAATAGATTTGATTGAAAGATTAATAATTTGTCATTCATACATAGATACCATAAAGAGAAATTAAAAGACATGCTATAGAGTGATAAAGAATATTTCAGGTCACAGTTGCTGAGAAAGGAATTAGTATCTAGAATTATTAAAGAGCTATTTCAAAACATTAAGAAAAATATAAGCTCTGTAGAAAAAGGTTAAACAGAAGGCTGCTATCTGTGATAATAAGTTCTGCTTACAAGGTTTGTCCTTGACTAGTATCTGGGAACTTGGACTTCAGAAGGTTCCCATGGTTCTCTAACTGTAAGGCAGGTTTTCTGTGCTTGTTTGCATAATGTGACTTAGGTTGAATAGTTGCTTTCCTTCTAGGAGTCCTGAATTTTAGTACATGACAACCAATAAGTTCCTATGTCACCGATCCCTAATAAAAACCTCAGGCAATGAGTTTTTAATGAACTTTCCTAGCCAGAAATATCACATACATGGTAGTACATTTTAATTGCTGGTGCTGGGAGGAGTATGCTTTGCATAATCCTGATAGGAAGTTTAGAGCACATGAAATCTTGTACATAGGTTGTCCACTACTCCTTTCTGTGTTTTTCTCTTGTGATACAGCTGTATATCCTTATTACGTCATGTAATAAATCTTAGCTCTGAGTACACCTTTATACTAAGTCTATGAGTCCTGATAAACATAAACATATGCCTCAGTCTTATTAATTTTCAAGTATTTAAAAACGGAAGGAGCAGATTATCAAATAATAAAATGTCTGTTAAATATCAAGTGTTGGTGGAGAAGTAACAGGAACCATCATAACACTACTGGAGGTGCATAAATTGATGTAAGTCCAATAAAAAATATTTTATATAATTTTTAAAAATTAAAAAAGCAAAAATCCTATGGCCTAGAAATTCAAATATAGTTTCTTAACCTTGGGAAAATTGCACATATACACTGTATATAGTGTTATATGCAGAATTATTTATAATATAAATATAGGAAATATCTTAAATGTCATTGATGCTTAAATGGATAAATAAATAATGATATATTCATAAAATAGAAGTAAAAATTAATGGTGTATGGCTACATACAACAATATATATAGATGATTCTTTCAAGTGTAATTGACAAAGCAAAAGAAAATACCCTAGGGGCTGGAGCGGTGGCTTGGTGGTTATGGTGTTTGCCTGGCATACTTGAGTACAGGGGTTCAAACTCCAGTACCATATACACAACACAGTGTCGGAGCAATGAAAGCCACATGAAAAAGTAAATAAAGTTGATTCTCTCTTTCTCTCTCACTGTCCCTCTCTCTTTAAAAAGAAAATAGCCTAATTCTGATATTATAACAGTCAGAAATGTGCTTGACTAAACATTTATACTTTTAGGGATATAAACATGTGGTAAAACTTTAAAGAAATTCCAGACGTATCTTCCTTTTCAGGGATAAGTATGGAAATACAATCCAAGATAAACAGGGAAGTTTAGTGATAATTTTGTTCTTTATTAAACTGCTTTTTGGTACATAGTTGTTCATTAACCTTTATTCTTTATATCTTATTCATATTTAATAGTCAATAATTTATATTTGTTCAGTATTTGCTAAATTATTTTCAAAAAGTTTGTTCTATTGATATTGTGAAGAAATAGAAATGCTGTATATTATTTGTGAGAACTTAAATTGATAAAACCTCTCCAATGGTATTTGATGTGCTGTAACTTATGAACTTGAAGTGTTACTTCTAGGAATTTAACTGTAATCTATGCATATATCTGTGGGAAATAGAATATTTATACTGATATTCATTTCAGCATTGTTATAATAGTAGAATGGAATTTCAGTATGTTCTTTATTAGTCAAATAATTATATATCAGTACAGTGACATTATCAGCAGTTTTCTAAAAGAATGAGGGAGCTCTATACTTATTTTAAAAGAATAATTTCAAGTATATTTTAAGTAAAAAAAAAAGTTATGGAGCAGTGTGTATAGTGTTTTCCACGTGGGGCAGAAGTTAATTGGTAAATCAGTTTATTATGAAGTTATTATACAGATGAAGGGTACAGAGATAGAGTCTTCCTTTTTAATTTATGTATTTTTACTGCTTTGACATTCCATCTACTCAAGATAATAAATACTGATTTCAAAGGTAAAATGATAAAATAATAATTCACTATTAAGAAAAAATAGACTATGGGACTGGAGTGGTAGCTCAGCAGTTATGGCACTTGCCTGGCAAGAGCAAGGACAGAAGTTTAAACCCCAGCACCATGTACATAATGAAGTGTTACTGCGTTGAAAGCCAAATGAAAAGCTAAATAAAATTGATTCTTTCTTTCTCTATCTCTCCCCATCCCTCCCTCCCTCACTAAGTCCCTCTCTCTTCAAAAAAAAAAAAAAGAGAGAAGGGAGACTATAAGGAGGAAGGACAAACACCTGAAGGCCTAGAGGACTGCAAGAAAGGCAAGGTGTTAAAAACAGGAAAGCTATCTGTGTTGCAGAGACACAATGGTTTTAAAACTATTGGAGACTCTTATATTTATACTTGATTTCTAGACACTGAGGCCTGTATTTTGAATTTAGAATTTTTCTTAGGAACAGTTGTTAATTTAATTGCATGGGGCTTTTACATAAGTCTCATGACACTGATAGAAAAATGCACTTGTGGCTTTCCACCATTATGGTTCATAGTAATTATTCATGATTTTAATATGTCATTATAGATATCCATCTTACCTGGCACCTGAGGTAATTGCTCAAGGAATTTTCAAGACCACTGATCATGTGCCAAGTGAAAAACCATTGCCTTCTGGCCCCAAATCAGATGTATGGTCTCTTGGGATCATTTTATTTGAGCTGTGTATGGTATGTATAACAAAATTTTAAACTAAAAAAAAGAAATCATATGTTAATTATAATAGTCTTTTCTGGGAGAAAGATTTTTTAATAACTGATTTTTCTGTGCAAATGGTCTAAATGTCAGAGAAAAGGCTTCTTAATTGACTTTTTAAAAAATCTGTTAATTTACATATTTTTATATTTCTAGAAATTTTTGTTTTTATTAAATGTAAACAAATTTATGTTAATGTAAATTTTAATGATCATAAATGTTACTTTCTTATCTTTACAAATGTATACATTTTTTCTATGTAAAATAACTACACTTTTACTATGTATAAGCAGTTTTAGAAATGTTGCACTAAGATTGCTTATACTTTTTGTGTGTTCCTGATCTCTCTTCCCCTCTGGTGTTCTTTCCTCTTTTTTGTTTATATTGCCTATATACTCAATTTTTATGTTGGATTTTTAGGAAGCCTTCCACAGTTACCTTCTGTATTTATTAAAGGTTCAATCTGTTATTTAAAACAAAGGAATTAAAAATACAACAACTTAAAGAATATAGATGTTTTCCTCCCTCAATCAACAGTCCAGAGCATGTAGAGTTGGCTCTTATTCACAACATTCATGTCAAAGCCCAAGCAGGCAAGGATCATGGTTCCACCATTCTCAATATCAGATATCCACAGTTGCTTTCTTTATCATATTTTTTTAGCTAGAATGGAAGAAATGTGAGTCTTTAAGAACAGGATCTAAAAGTTGCAAATAAAAATTCTATATACTCTTCACTAGTGAAATTTTACTCGTTTAGGTACCTGTAGGTACAAGAGACGTTAGGAAATGTCATCTTCAGTTGAATATCTAAATATTGAAAAAAATGATGAGAATGGATTTTGAGGACCAACTAATAGTCTATCTATCAACCCTTCTTCCAATTATCTGCCACAATTATTTGCCAAATTTGTATACTTTACTTGGACTATAAGATCTTTGGGGGCAGAAATCTTGATTATCTGTCTGTTTCTATCTACCAAAGGATTTTCCAAATATTTTGGAAAGTAACTAACTAATTGAGTTTTTCCATCTCTAAAAATTTAGTTGATGTTATTCTTTTATTTTTCATTTTATGTGTTTAAGAACAAATTCAAACTAGATGTGGTGGCTCATGTCTGTAATCCCAGCAATTTGGGATGTTGAGGCAAGAGGATCACAGTTTACAGCCCACCCTCAATAATTTAGTGAGACCCTGTCTCAAAATAAAAAAAAAATGAAAAGGTCGGGGATATAGTTCCCTTGGGCTCAAAACAAAAAACATAATTCAATAGCAAATGTATTATATAAAAGTTGCAAGGTAAGTTTCTGGAGTCAAAACTCGTATTTATAGTCTTATGTTGCAAATTATAACTGTGTGACTTGCGTAATATGTTAGTTTTCTGTTACTCTAACAAATACCTGAGATAATCATTTTATAAAGAGAGGTTTATTTTGGCTTATGGTTTCAGAGGTTTGAGTCTATAATTGATTGGTACTGTTACTGGGCCTGTGGCAAGATACTATGTTGTAAAAACTGTTGATGGACCTGTTGGTGGAATCAAAAATGAGAGAAAGAGAAAGAGGAGGGACTGGGGTCTCACTATCCCCATCAAGGATTTGCCGCCCACAACCCAAAGACCTTCTGGTAGACTTCCACCTTTTAAAGCTTCAGTCCTCTCCCAATAATGCCAAACCTTTAGCATATATGCCTTTGGGGTCTTTGAAGATCCAAACTGTTGTAGTTCATAACTGTACTTCTTGAGACTTGGATTCCACTTCCATAAATAATGTTAGTATCTATTAGTGTGGCATAGGAAACTATCCATAAGTGTTAACTTTTTTTCCTAATGATATTAAAATATTCATAACATGATAGCTTACATATTGGTATTACGTTTTCTTAGGGAGATGCTAGATTTTATATTTTATCACTATGCTTTATCTAAACCATCCAACTTTTTATTTATATGAAGATAGTAAATATTTTTGTTTAAAATCACAGCTGAAATGAAATTTTTATGACAATATGAATGTGAAGTGTACATAAGTATAAAGGTGAAGTATACAGCTTTCCCTTTTTGCTTCCATCACAGATATCGAAAGTTTTCACTAATAATATGGGTATGATTTATGTGAGTTATTTACTTCAACAAATATTGATCAATATTTATTGTGTGTTTGACATCATGACGAAGGTAACATGGGATAAATAAGACACGTTATTTGAGAGTTCATAATTAGATTGAAACCAGAAACTTTGAATATGAGAGCTGTGTACTTTCAAATAAAGTTTAATTCTCCTATAGGGGTTTCATGGCACTTTAAGTGGTACTCAAAGTTTGGGCACCCAGCTTACGGTTAGTAGACTAAATATATTGTTAAATCTTGTGCCTCATCAAACTCTTAGATTTTTATGGAAAATTAATACGATATGAAAGCATAGCACAGCAGCAACTATCAAAGGAACTTTTGGTTCACTAGAAATTCTAAGTTAATAGATTGGAAGCCAACCCAAACTATTTTGCTTAGAAGCACTTTTCATATCTCCAGAAAGTTCATAAAGTCACTCTGCCACCAGAAGTTTACATAGTTGGAATCATGTGTGGAAGAATTCTGTATTAAAAATAAGTACATTTCTAAGAATCTTAATCATGAACCTTGGACCCCTGCAACAAAGAAGAAACAACAAATGGTAGAATTTATACAATTAAATATACTGTAGAATAAATATGTGTTCTTTCAAAGATAAAGCAGACAGTTCTACTTATGAAACAATTATAGAAGTTACGAAACAAGAAAACTTACTGAGAAAAACCAGTTAGAGTTTTAAGAAAAAATAAGTAATATATTTTATTAATAAAGAGCCTAATAAATAGATCATATAAAGCTAGGAAGACTGAAAGTAGATAAAGCTGAATAATTCTTACAAGTTTGGCACAAAGAGGTAAAGAGATTCAAAATATAAAAATTTAAAAGACCAAAAGCACATCCATATGTTCTAATATCTGTGTCGTGTGTAAAGTATCATGAGTGAAGTCCTTAGTTTAAAAGGACCAGTGTTATTCTTTTCTAAAGAATAAAATGAAAATGTATAAAATTCAACAACAGCAAAAACAACTGGCACCCTTAAAGTATACCTTTAGGAGATAACCAATAATAAAAGAATTGGTGATATTATTAAGCACTTATCAAAAGGTGGGGAATTTTGTAGTCTCTTTACATCTGTTAATTTTCACAGCAGTCTTTTGAAGTTTACCTATTATCTCTACAGATTAGCAAATTAAGGTACAGACAAGTTAATCACAGTCATATAATAGTAAATGGTTGAGTAGATATGCACCTATTATTGGCATCCAAAGGTGTATGTGTAGTTTACAATGTGAATACAATAAAGCAGTATGACACTGCCAGCAAAGTTCTGAGAGAAAATAATTTTGAATTTTAAATTAATATCTTTAGTGAAAGTAAAGTATATATAGTGTAGTGATAGATACCTGAAAAAGATTACTATTAGAGGAAATGACTGTGGTCAAAACCCATAGCCAAAATAGCCCAGAGTAGGTTTCATTATATTGCAGGTAATCTAATTTAGTATGTGTGTGATCATAGGGTGGAGCCATGTCTTAGGAGATTTTTGAATGCTAACTTGAAATGTTTACATTTACTTATACAAAACATGGGATACTTTGAAGTTTTTAAACAAGATATTAGTAAAATCAAAGCAACATTTTTGGAAAATTAATGATAGTGTAAAAGATTGAGAGAGAGGAATAGCAAGTATTTTGCAATGATCTCTTTACCTGTATTTCTGATCACAAGTATTCAAGAACATTTTTTCCTATTATTGAAAAAAAGACTATTTCTCTACAGAAAGACTGTTATCTGTGTAAGCCTTGTACTTGTAAGTCTATTTGGTTCAATAAGTGAAGTATAATAATAGCCAACAGTATTTTCTACTTTATATAACCCTCACAACTACCTATAGGGTATGTATAATTAATATTTAACAGTGAAAAAAGTCAAGCTTAAAGGGGGTAAAATTTTATGCCTAAGTTATGTAGTCATTTGGTAATGGAAGAGTTGAAGTATGTACACAATTTTATTCAATACATACTTTTTGGAGGTATATGACTTGACACCATTCCAAGGAACTCCCAGAGGCAAACTAATAAGGAAATAATTAAAAGATAATGTGTACATCTTTTAAAAATGTTCCAGGTACTATGGGAACACCAAAGGTGGCTATCTGAGGTTATTATGAGTGGAAAAATTGTCATAAGATGTTTCTCAATGGAAACAGTGAATCATGATGCTTAAGACATGAGTAAATAAAAGGCTAAATAGATCTTTCCCAAGGGGCAGCTTGGTCTCTTAATAGGATAATATTTCTTGGTCTAGAATACCTCCAGATAGCCAGGTACATGTGGGACTCAAAAGTGAACCATGCTTCAGATCAAACTCTAGAGTGTAATGATTCTTAGATACATGAAATATTTATTAAATGTTAACCAACACTTTTAAAAATGTTATTTTGCCAGTAATTTTCCTTTAGTGGAACTGACTAAAAATCTAACAAGACAATTTTAGATATGGAAAACAATAAAGGTCTCCCTGGAAGAAAAGATGTAAATAACAAGAATTTCTTTGCTCACTTTATTTAGGGAAGAAAATTATTTCAGAGCTTGGATATTTCTGAAAGACTAAAATTTTTGCTTACTTTGGGTAAGTGTAATACAATTGATTACTTTCAACTATAAGTATAATCTTTAGTAGCGATTTGTAATCGCTACATTAAGGAAGTTCTTTTGAAATAGTGAAATCTCTCACTTCAAGGTTTTAATGATCAGTGTAAAGCATTAACAGGAGAGCTTAAGAAATGCCTTCTAAAATATTATAGTGGTGCTGATTCAGGAGTTTTAATGTGAATGGAAATAATCTTGGCTTCATGATATAGCCAAATAAACTAACTTTTAAAAGCAAACTATGTGAACATAAAACTACTTCTCTGAGGCAGTTTAACATCAGACAATGTATTTTATTTTAACTGTGTTCTGTCTTTTTATTTGACTAATCATATATCAAGGAAAATGTTCAGTTTTCCTTATAACATGCTCAGATTTTTTTGTATTTGAAATTTATATTAACAAAAATTTGTATAATCTACTTTAGAGTGGAATAAATTAAACATGGATGTTAATAAAGGAGAGAAAATAGTGATAAAACAGAAAAAAGAGCAAGAGATTGGAAGACAGTTTGCAAATAAGAATAGTTAAGAAAAGTGTTAAAATCTTTTTTTCCTTTTTTTTGGGTGAATTATAGTTGTACATAATGATGGAATTTGTTGTCACATATTCATAGATGTACGTACTACAGCAATACAATTTGGTCAGTATCCTCCCACTATACTTTCCTACCTCCCTCCTCCCATTCCCCAGATCCCTTGCCTCTCTTTCTTGGTCCTATATTTTTCCTAAAATATCCAAGTACAGTGACATTCTTATACCTATGAAGAATATTTTTAATATACATGACTGTAGTATTTACAGTGACGTATTTATAAATGCTTGGAGTGTACCATGCTTTAACTCAGTTCCAACATTTCCCCTTCTACTCACTTCCTATAACCCCTTGTTATTTTTAGATATACTTGACAGTAGGATTAAACATTTACGTTTTTGTAAAGGCATGCAGTATTGCTTATTCAAATATCTTATTCAGTATCTTGCAACTGTATCTCTTAAATATTGACATTGCATTTTGCTTACAATTCACTTTTCACTATTTTTTTCTTTTCTTTTTTCTTAAATTTTTATTAAGGAGTTGGGTTATCAAAGAATCTTAAATGCATATGAAGTGACAATATAATATACGTTTGGTCTTAAATTATAGCTTCCCCAACATTGCCCACTCCCCTTTCTCTTGATTCTTCTATATTACACCCCATAAGAGATATAAATGTGTATATATATGTATATATGATTATATGGCTTCCCTAGATTATGTGTTGGTATGCTTTTGGTGGGTTTAATACATGAGCTGACTACCTTTTCCCTAAGACTAGGTTTAGTTCCAGGCTCCACAAATGAGGGAAAACATTAGACGCTTGACTCTCTGGGTTTGGCTAACTTTACTCAGCGTGATTTCTTCCTAATAAATCTTAATAATGAATTATAAATAAAGTTGCATGAAATTTTACTAGATTCACCACAGTTAATTAAAAAGATTGATAATATGTCTATGAAGAAGTTTGGAGATTGCTAAGTATGGTTTAGAGAATAAACTTATACTTTAAATAACCTGAGAAATATGTATATATTTTCCAAACTGTATATAATAAAAAGAAATTCATCTTACAATTATGAAAAAAAAGTCTTAAAGGAATGTTTTTACCTTCATTAAATAGCTGCTTTATCGCTATCTTTCTATACCTATTATTAATATTTAGTATCTGAGGGGTTTTTTTTATCAAAACATGTAAGGAGAGTCAACAAAAATCACAATTTTTTTTAGTATTCCAGATGCCGAAACTGTATTATGTGATTTAAAAAAAAAAATTGTCAGTTACTTTCCTAATTACTTCAATTTATTTATTTAGGTACTAGAGATTAAACTCCAGTACTGTTTTTTTTTTGTTTTGTTTTGTTTTTTGTTTGTTTGTTTGTTTGTTTGTTTTTTAAGACAGGGTCAAGCTAAATTGCTGAGGCTGGGCTTGAACTTGTGATCCTCTTGCCTTAGCATCCTGAGTTGCTTGAATTACAGGTGTGTGCCACCATGCCCACCTAGTCTGACAACTTTTTTCTGTTTTATAGACTGTGTAGATGACACTATAATAGTTCTGGCTGAAGAGCATGGTTGTCTTGACATCATAAAGGTTTGTCATTAATCTGTGTCTTAGTCTGTTTGTACTGTTTAGCAGAATACCTGAGTGGGTAATTCACAAAGAACAAAAATTCATTTTCTCACAGTTTTGGAGGCTGGAAAGTATAAGGTCAAGGTGCTATCAGGCTTAGTTCTCTGGTGATAGCTCCATCTATTGAAGGGAAGAGTGCTGGGTCCTCAAAAAGAAGAAGGGCAAGCTAGGTGAAGGTTGTGTGAAGCCTCTTTCATAAGGGCTTTTATTTCATCCTCAAGAGGAGGAGCCCTTTGACCTTTAATCTCTTAAAGTCCCCACCTCTTAGTATCATAAACCTAGCCATTAAGTTTCAATACCTGAATTTTGCAGAGGACACAGTTAAATCATAGTAATTTGTTAATGGAAATTTGTTTTACATACTTGGGATTCAGTAGCAAACTGTTTTAAAACTATGTTTATTTTTCCTTAGGTTGTTGCTTTTTCAGAGTGATCTGATTAATATAAATTTATATACAGTCTAAATAAAGACTTTATTAAAAAATCAAAATCTTATAGAAAACCTAATAGTAAAAATTACTATTTTTCTCTCTCTCTTTACCAGGAACTTCCTGAAAATGTGACAAATCTTTTAAAGAAGTGCCTCACCTTCCATCCTTCTAAGAGGTTGATATTATTAAGACTTTTGAATCATACTGATCTGATACATATAATCAGTTAATTTTTTCCTTTTTATAATACTAATGGATTAAATACTGATGTTTACATATGTAGCACATGCACATGATGGACAGCAGTATCATAAATACAAGTGATACAAGGCTTTAATTGTTTTATTAATAAAAGAAAATCATGGTCAGAAAACCGAACTATACCAAAAAAAGTTACTAGTTCATTTCCTAGCCTCCAAGTAGAAAATTACTGTGAAATGTTGATATTCTTAGATCCAATGATAATGTCAAAGAAATAAGAACCAAACTTTATTGGCTATATGGTTTATAGCAGTGAGCTTGGATAAATGTTGAGGTAAGCTAACAGTTATTAATAATATAAAATGACTTCTTAGAAATTTGATTAATTTATTTTCATTTGAAGATGTCACAGTCTTACAACCTTCTTAAACTCCTTATGATATTTCAAAATAATGTATTCTAATTTGTCTTTATAGAAACAGTTTTTATCAAGACAGGCGTGGTTTTAAAAGCATAGTTTTGGAATAATATGGCACATTAAACTAAAATATTGAAAGCAAATCTAAAAGGTATTATTTTACATATTCATTTAATTTACCTATTCAATAAAGCAGGTCCATGCTAGTCAGGTTAAAAGTTAAAAAAAAAAAAAAAGATCATCAGGTGCAGAAAGTACAACAAAGCTTAAAAATGTAGGATTTACAGGTATTATTTAAAGGTATACATCTAGATCCTGCATAAAGAGCTCTGTTATATTCTGTGCTAAGGAAACATTTATGACTTGACTTTCCCTTTGAATGTGTCCCACTTTCCTAGGAAATTTCTTATGACTTTCACTCATGCTCTATATTTTAAATTGTTTCTTAAGGCCAACCCCAGATGAATTAATGAAGGACAAAGTGTTCAATGAAGTTTCACCTTTATATACCCCCTTTGTCAAACCTGCCAGTCTGTTTTCATCTTCTCTGAGATGTGCTGATTTAACTCTGCCTGAGGATATCAGTCAGTTGTGTAAAGGTAATAAATAAAACATAGGTACTAATATAAGACTTCTAAAACAAGTTTCTAAAACAAGTTTCCTTATCCTAGTTTCAGTTTTGAATTTATCAGTAATGTATTTCATAGTAGTGGGATTTTTATGGATAATTGAGAATTAAGAGATGATTCTAAAAGTGTTAAAAATATAACTGAACCAAAATTTTAATCCTCTCGGTTACTAATGTTCCATATAATTTGTTATAAATTATCTCTAAAAATCATGTCATTTATAGGAAGTCCATACCATTATATTTTGCATGTTAAAGAAAATATTTGGCTGGAGCAGTGGTTCAGCAGTTAAGGCACTTGCCTGGCATGCAGGAGGACCTGGCTATGAACCCCAGCACCACATACACAACAAAGTATTAGAGCAATGAAAGCCACATGATAAACTAAATAAAATTTATTCTCTCTTTCTCTCTCTCTCTCTCACTGTCCCTTCACTCTTAAAAAAAAAGGGGGGGTAAAAATGCATTTAGGTTTTTATTTTTTTTAAATCCTTTTATGATAAATAGACTGATTGATTGATTTAACAATGCTAATGATTGAACCCAGGAATGCACAACCACTGAGATATATTCTCAGTAATTTTTATGTGTTTTTCTTTTTTTTTCAGACAGGGTCTAGATAAATTGCCCAAGCTGGCTAACACTTGCATTTCTCCTGCCTCAGCGTCTGAAGTAGCTGGGATTGTATGTTTTCATTTTTAGATAAAGATTAGAGCTCTCAGAATGTCTGTTTTAGTGACAGCAGTAAATTACTCTTTTATTGAGAAATTGTATTACAAGTTATAGCAGAAATATTTACTAAACATTAATATTTATTGAGTTCCTAGTGTTTAACACACATTGAAACTTTAAGTAACGTCAAATTTGGAAGGCAGGCAAGCTTTTAGCTACATTATCACTATTATAAATAAAGGTCAGTATGAAAATTGAACAATAGAGCAGAAGGAAATATTTCTGTCTAGCACATCAAGAAAGACTTCTCAAAAGAGACACCCATTGCTTTGAAACATTAGGGATGGTACAGTTTTTTATTGGTTGCATCCCAACTGCTTTTATCTGCTTTTACTCCTTTCCTAACATAGAGAGTATAACTTCAAATCTGTAACTCTAAGAGATAAATATTTCAGATTTTTGTTTCTGTGGTTTCTCTTGATCTAGGAAGTAGGTTTGTGAAATACAGTTGTTTAATGGGATACATAGAGAAGTCATGAGAGTTTCTCCTAGGAAAAAAAATTCTTAAGAAAGGTACAGCAATAGCAGTTCATCTTCTGTTTTGAGGGCAGAAAATGGGTTTACAATTTTGGTAAACTATCATATTGGTCCTGAGTTCTTTTAGCATAAGTCGCTTTTAGTAAGATATTTCTTTCAGCCAGGAACATTCATATTGTTAAAAAGATGATTGGAATCCACCAATCATGGTATATCCCTATGTGGAAGAAGGGATACTGAACTCCATCCCATTCTAGCCATCATGTTCTACCTGAAGGCAGGAAGCATTTGTAAGAATCATAGTTCAAAGGCGTAGGTTTACTAAATATTGAAACCCAGTCCTAGAATACTACCACACTTTGCTTCTTTCATGCCATGCCACCACAGAAAATGCTGGAGCTTTCTGGAGTTGGGTATTTCCCAAATCCTAGGTCAGTTGGGTTCTAACAAAACTTCTCCTGAGCATAGGCCTTGTTAAGAAGAGTACTCTGACATTTTTCAAAATGGTTCCGTTTTCTCCTCCAACTGCAGAAGCAAAAGTCATTTCCCCCCCAATATTTACTATGAGAAATTAGTGAAACTCCTATGAGTAAAACTCACAGAAGTGTGGGTCCCTCTGTAACTGAATTCTCCAGAGGATTTTTTTTTTTTAAGAGAGAGGACAGTGTGAGAGGGAGAGAGAAAGAGGGAATCAGTTTTGTTTAGTTTTTCATGAGGCTGTCATTGATTTTGTTGTGTCCATGGTGCTGGGGTATGAACCCGCATCCTTGCACATGCCATGCAAGCACTGTAACTGCTAAGCCTCCATTCCAGCCCCTCTTCTAGGATTTTAACTTCCAGATTTGTTCACACTGAGTCCCACCCAAGCAATTTATCAATTACAGTTCAGGTTTTTGTACCCTAGCACTGGGTCATAGGGCATTTTTTATTCATGAGCCTCTGCTTCATAAATTGTGACTCTTTGTATTCCCCAGTCCTGGGGACTATTGTTTGTCCTGTGTCCTTTCCTCTCTTGTAGATAAAAGGAACTGTTGATTTTTCAATATGTTTAACTTTTTACTTATTAGGTGAAGTGTCAACGTAAAAGCTCAAACATGCACAGAAAACTAGTAACCAGTCATTGCTTCTTCAGTTTTTCACTTTTTCTAAATGTAAGCTATGTTGACTTTTAATAAATGCAAATTATAATTATTGATCACTTTTATTCACCATTAATAGATATAAACACTGATTACCTGGCAGAAAGATCTATTGAAGAAGTTTATTACCTTTGGTGTTTGGCTGGAGGTGACTTGGAGAAAGAGCTTGTTAATAAGGAAATCATTCGATCCAAACCACCTATCTGCACACTTCCCAAGTAAGGAAAGAAAATTTCTCTTGGAAATGGAAAAAAAATAAAATAAAATCTAGTAATAACCCCCAAAAAAGTTTTGCTGAATTTTTTTTCTTTTGTAAACCTTCCAACTAAATGATCATGTAAGAAATTGGATCAGAGTTTTTAATTGCAAAGTTATCAATATTTTTGTTTTATATATATTTTAATAATTTGTTTTATTATCCATATAAAGTGAAGTTAGTGTTATGGAACATTATGCAATAATTGATATTAATGAAAAGTGTATTAGTCAGAATAGTGATATTAAAAATAGTTAGCTTAATATATTGGACTAATATTTCCTGTTAGGAAGAACTATTCTTTTTCCAATACAATTATAAATTTAAATATACACGAGCCTCACTCACTGTGCTTACAGTTGAGAAAAATTTTCAAAACACCATTTTATAAATTAGATGTGAAATTAAATAAGTGTACCTCTAAGGGTGAAAGTTGTCATTATGGTGACACTGCTATTCATAATTATTTGGAAAAATATGAACATGAATTTTCCTTCCTCCCTACCTCCTTTCCTTCCTTCCTTTCTTTTTTCTTTTCCTTTTTGTACTGATGCTTGAACCCACTGAGCTATATTCGCACCCTTTTTATTTTTCATTTTGAGACAGGGTCTCTCTAAGTTGCTGAGGTTGGCCTTGAACTTGTAACCCTCCTGCCTAAGCTTCTCCTAGTCACTGGGATTATAGGTGTGAACCCAGAGTGAGCGTAAATTTCTTGAGCTTCCATCTGTGCTTTAATTTTTTTAAAATTTTTATTTGATAAACATGGTCTTACAACTAGGAGGGGTTCATTGTCAAACAATCAAAAACAAAAGTGTGATGACAGAACAAGCCAATATTGGTGCCAGACCATAGTTTCCTCTCCCCTTTGGGTTCCCCATGGTTCCATGTTTCACTTTACTTAAGCCCCAAGTTAATTGGACTTCTCGTGGAAGTCAGAGGTTCCCCTCAGGTTAGATTCCCCCATACTACCTCCCTCTGGTCACCTTGATGTCCTTCCTATTCCCTTCCCCCCTCCCTACCCACCTCTTTATGTACCCCAAGAACCTAAGCATAGTTCCCCATGATCATGTAAGAATTCATACATGTTGAGATACTTGTTAGGTTAGCCATGTAATGTACTAATTCTGCTTACATTCCAGCTTCCACAAATGAGAGAAAACATTTGGCCCTTGAGTCTCTGAGTTTGGGATACTTCACTTAGCAAAATTTTTTACATCTCCATCCATTTGGCTGCAGATGTCATAATATCGTTTTCCCTAATAGCTGAGTAGTACTCCATTGTACATATGTACCACAGTTTTTGGTGTGCTTTGAATTTTTAATTTTAGATTCTAGAACAGGTTTGTTTTCTCATTGAGATTAACTTTTGAAACCATCTGCTTATCATTTTTTTCTTATCTTTTAAAATGTTGAGGTTAATTATTTGAATATACCACTAGGTTTTCACTTTACCCTCTTAAACTGATTTTTAGGTGTATTAACTTCAATTATACAACTCATCCATTCAATTAGGTAGAAAATCAGAAATGAGGATAATAGAAATACCAAGGAAAATGGTTTGAAATATATATAGGTTCTTATTCATTTATTTTTGATGCCAGTGATTTAATCCAGGGGTGCTAAGCACTGAACTACATTCCTCGCTCTTTTTATTTTTTTATTTTGAGATAGGGCCTCAAAAGATGCTGAGGCAGGCCTCAAACTTGCAATCCTCCTGCCTCGCCTTCAGACATCTGTGGGATGCCCCACCATGACTGGCATATGTACATTCTTAATAATAATTCTTTAAAGTTTTAAAGAAATTCCATGCATTTGTTATCTAGCACTCTTTCTACTAAGATTTAAGAAGCTTATTTTTCTTTTTCCTTTTATAATTTTTCATCTGCATAAACCTTCTCAGGAATACATTTGTACAGTGTCAGGATAATAAGTTTAGCAGTGAACCTTCATGAACAACCAGTTGTAAATTATAACCTTGTATTCCTGAAATGATTTTTTTTCTTATTAGTAGTAATAGGGATTGAACCCAGGGGCACTTTACCACTAAGCTACATTCTCACCCTTTTTATTTTATTTTCTTTGCTGTATTGCTGAGGATGCCCTGAAATTTGTGGTCATCCTGCCTATGCCTCCCAAGTAGCTGGAATTATCAGCATGCTCTGCTGTACCCAGCTCCACAATGCTTTATATGTAAATATTGTATTCATACCAACTTAAACAATATCTAAAAATAAGATTTATTTGGAGAAATCTCACTTTTTAAACTAACTATACAATCTAAAATTTACTTCTTGATGAAGGGGTTATGACTTAGAAAAATTTTACTTTGCAGAAGACATAATAAATTGAATTTTGCATGCTCATTATCATTTTTTTTAATTTCTTTCAGTTTTCTCTTTGAAGATGGTGAAAGCTTTGGACAAGGCCGAGATAGAAGCTCGCTCTTAGATGATACGACTATTACATTGTCTTTATGCCAGCTAAGAAATGTAAGAATGATAGTTTGCCAAATTGGCTTCAGGTATTTTTTTTAATACCTAGATGCACGTGAAGTCTTATATCCCTCCTTGATTTCATAAAATATGTTAGAGCTTCTTCTGTAAGATATATTGCCAGAGTAGAAATGCTGGAGGATAGCATCTATATAACTTCAGGTTTAATATATATTGTGTGGTTATTCACAAAAATGATTGTTTATCTTTTTATCATCATTGGATAAATTTTCTCATTTCAACCAAGCTTGGTGGTGCACACCTATAATCCCAGTGACTTAGGAGGCTGAGGCAGGAGGATCGAAAATTCAAAGCCAGCCTCAGCAACTTAGTGAGGCCCTAACTAAGCAACTTAGTGAGACCCTGTATCAAAATAAAAATAAAAAGGGCCAAAATGTGACTTAGTGTTTAAACACCCCTTGGTTCACTACCCAATACCAAAAAAAAGTTCTCATTTCTCTACTTGGCAGTGTTTGGTTAATCCAATTTTTACAATATTGTCTTTGTTAATCTAATGTTTCAAAATGGTATTTTGCAAAAACACTAATCATAGTCCTCTGATAATAGTGCAGTTGTCAATTTCTTCATATTTTTAGCTGTTTTTTATGTATTTTATACATGACTAGTTCATGTCTTTCATCACTGTTTCTAAGTGATTTCTTACTGATTTGAGGGCTTCTAAAAATACATCCCAGATACTGTGTCTTTGTTGGCTATAGGTCATGAAAATGTATTCTGTTGCTTTTCTTTAACTTTTTGTTGGTGTCTTGAAGAAAAGAATTTGAATTTTTATCAGTGTCTTCATTTCTAATTAAATATCTTACTGGACATGCTGTTCTTGTATCTTATTTAAAGTTATAGCAAGGTTATAAATACTTTTTTGTAATATTTTTCTATACTTTTTCCTGTAATATTTAAATAATTTTTGTCATATTTAGTTCTTTAATCCACCTGGAATTTAGTTTTAAAATACTTGTAAGAAAAAGATACAATGTAATATTTCATTCACAAGAAACAACCTCTTATCTCATTACTGTATATTGAAAAGATTAGTTTTTCTTTTTTCTGTAATTCTACCTTTTTGGTACATGCATGGATACATGTCTGGGTTTTTCTGTTCTGCTTTGTAAGCCTATTTGTTTAAGCTTAGCCAATTCCACAGTGTACCAGTCCTTAGTTTCATATGAGGTCTGGATATGTGGTGAGGGAGGATCCTTAGTTTATTGTCCTCAAATGGGATAGGAGCTTTTTAACATCTTGTTCTACTGTTGATTTCTATTATCATCTTGCAGTTTCATTTTAAAAATAGGATTTTGACTGAAATTGCACTGAAATTTTGGGTTTATTTGTAAGGAATTGATTTTCTGAATATACCATAATAGGTATAATATTTATGAGTCCTTACATATTTTATTTTTAGTGTCTGTATGTTCACTGTCAAATACAGTCTTTTTGCTACTATCATAAATAGAATGTATGTGTATTTTTTATAACTTTTATTATAAAAATTTTCAGAAAAGAGTCGCAAGGATTTTGCAGTGAACAAGTTACAACCTAGATTAGGGGTCGATATAACCTCTTGGTCAAATCAAGTTATATCTATTATTTACCTATTTTGTAGGGCTGTTTTCTGTTATATTGGCATGGTTAAGTATTTGCAACAGAGATCACATGGCCCACGAAGCTGGAAATATTTATTATCTAGCCCTGTGTAAAAATATTTTGCTATCTCCTAACCTGGATTCTATAATTAACTCTTTGTTTCATTGTGTGTTGATTACCCCTCTAGTCATTCATCAAATCATCTTATCTTTTGTTCTTTACATTTCTAAGAGGTAAAACATTACTACAATTCAACTTACATATTAACTGAAATCAATATTTGTTTATGATTTTTTAAGAGAGAGAGAAAGAGAATCAATATTACTTCTTTTTTTCATCTGAGGTTTTGGTTGTTATTGTTTGTTTTTGTTTTTCTGAAACGTAGTTGTGGAAGTGGTACTGGGGTTCAAACCTGGGTCCTAGTGCATGCCAGGCAAGCACTCTACCAATGAGCCACCACTCCAGTCCATGTTTATGGGTTTTTTGTTTTTTTGTGTGTGTTTTTTTTAGGTAAAATTTATATATGGTAAATACACAAGTCTTTGTTTTGTTTTTTTTTTTTTTTCAAAGAAAAAAGGGACAGTGAGAGAAAAAGAGGGAAGCAGTTTTTATTTAGTGTTTCATGTGACTTTCATTCTTTGGACACTTTGTTGTGTATGTGGTGCTGGGGTTTGAACTCACATACTCATGCATGCCAGGCAAGCACCATAACCTCTGAGCCACCGCTCTAGACCCATAAGTCTTAAATATACTAGTAGATGAGTTTTTAAAAGTGCATATAAATATTTTTTAAAATACCATTCCAACTCTATTTTTATGTGCATATTTAGATATGCAGTTGATTTTTGTATGAGGATCTTATATCTAGCAAATTTGCTGAACTTTTTAATTTAATATGTGTAGATTCTCTGAGAATTTTCTTGGGAATTAAGACAATGAGAGTTTTTTTCCTTCAATTCCAGTTATTACCTATTCATTTCTTTATTTTTGCTGAGCCTTGCTATTTAATAGAACCAGAAATAGCGGCCATCCCTGTGTTTTGTTTTGATTTGGCACTGGTTATTGAACCTAGGAGCACTGTGCCTCTGAGCTACATCTCCAGCCCTTTGTTTATTTTACATTTTTGAGAGAGGGTCTCATTAAATTATCTAGGCTGGCCTGAAATTAGAGATCCTTCTGCTCTATCTCCCAGGTAGCTGGGATTACAGGCATGTGTCACCACACCTGGCTTCATTTCTGGTTTTAAAAGAATTGCTTAAAAATATTTCATTATTAAATATGATTTTTTTTGCATTGAGTTATGAAGGTGTCCTGGAGTTCTTAGTTTATGAAGAGGTTTTATTTGAATGTGTGCATTGAATTTTACTGGATGCTTTTACTTTATTATATTTTCTTCTTTTGTTAATGTGTATATATTAGTAAAGTTTACCACTTTTGAACAGTGTTTATATTTCTGTGATAAATCGAACCTGATGATAATTTGTTTTTCCTTTTGTTTACATTTATGTTTTAGTTTTTCTAATATTTCATTTAGAATTTTTGCATTTCTATTCATATATATAAAATAGGCTTGTAAGTTTTTTAAATCTCTTCCTGTATGGTTTGGTATCAAATCTAGACTAGTCACAGAAAATGAACAGTATTACCTTTTATTTTACTTTCTGAAAACCTTTATATATAAAATTAGTTACATATATATATTTTTTTTTCTTGAGTGTTTTATAGGAGTTAGCTATAAAACTATATTGTGAGATTTCCATCCTCTGCTGGGTGGATTTTCTATCACTTTTGTAATTTATTTAAGGATTATAAGTCTATTCAATTTTAGTTTTGTTTTTAAGATTTTTTTTTAAAAAGAGAGAACAGTAAGAGAGAGAAAGAATAAATTTTATTTATTTTTCATGTGGCTTTTGTTGCTCTGAAACTTCGTCTTATACGTGGTGCTGGGCTTTGAACCCATGTGCCTTGTGTATACTAGGCAAGTGCCGTAACTTCTGAGTCACCACTCCAGCCCCTTTAAGGCTCTTTATAAGTTATGTGTTTGAGGGCCTGTTTAAAAAAAAAAAATCAGTTTTTTAACCTTATGTTAACTTTGTTTCTGTAGATATTCTTTATGAGGATGAGGAAGTTCCCCACTAATTTTGGTTTGCTGAGAGTTTTTAATCAAGAATGGTTTGGATTTATTCAAATGCTCTCGTGTATCTTTTGATAGAATTGTAAGATTTTTTTTTCTTTAACCTGTGGATGTGAGGGTTTATGTTAATTAATTTGTGAATATTGAAACACCTTTGTGTGCTTGAAATGAAACTCACTTGGAGTATGTTGTATAATTATTTTTATACATTTTATACATTACTTAGATTCAAATGCTTATATTTTATTGAGAATTTTTGCATCTATGCTCACAAAAAATATTGGTATGCAGTTTTCCATTTTTTTAAATGTGATTGTTTTTAGGATAATGCTGTGCTCAGAGAGTAAGTTAGAAACTATTTCCTCTGTTTCTGTTTTCTTAAAGAGATCATTATAATTTTTCTCTTAAATGTCTAATATTATTCACCACCAAGCTCATCTGGGCTGAATGCCTTCTGCTTAGGAAAATTGTTAATTACAGATTCAGTTTCTTTAATAGATATGGGTGTATTCAGATTTATCTATTTCTCATGTATTTCTCTCGATTGTCTTTCAAGGAATAGGTTTAATGTTAATATAACTCCAGCTGTCTTTTAATGATTGTTAGCATATTGTATATTTTCTATTTCTTACTTATAATCTATGTCTTTATATTTGATGTGGGTTTATTGCAGATGTTTATATATCCATAATGAATCTGTCTTTTATTTTAAAAAAGAGTCAATTAGTTTTATTTATTTATTCATCTGGCCTTTGTTTCTGACACTGTTATGTATATGGTGCTTAGATTCAAATCCAAGTCCTCATGCATGCCATGCAAGTGCTTCCATTGATGAGCCCCCCTCCAGCCTGAGTTTCAGTCTTTTACCTGCTGTATTTGGACCATTCATATTTGAAGTGATTATTGCTAGATTGGTATCTACCATCTACAAGTTGTTTTCTAATCATTTGATCCTTTGCCTTTTACTCCTTTTCTACTTTCTCTGATTTTCTCCTTTCTTAGCATTTCAGTTATAATTATCTTAAATTTTTTCAGTGTTTGCCTTAGAGTTTTTCATATAAACTCACTTTTACTTGCAGAGAGTACAGGTATTTTAAAACAGTGTGTGTCCAGTTCCTTTCTCCTATCTTTTATTGCATTGCTTGTCATTCATTTCACTCATCCAGACCATATATTACTGAATAAATCATCACTATCAATACTTTAAACATACTGTTATCTTTTAGACTAATTAAGAATAAAAAATAAAAGATACATCATTTTCTGTTATTCCTTCTTTAAACAAGTACTAATTCTTCCTTTGTTTAGGTGAATTCAGATTTTTGACCTATATCATCTTCCTTCTCCCTGAAGAACATTTTTTGTGAGTCAGGGCTACTGGCTACAAATTTTATTGAGGAAGTCTATTTCTTTATTTCTGATGGATAAATTTACTTGGATATAGAATTCTAAATCATAGTTTTTTTCTTTCAGTAATTAAATATCCTACTTCCATTTCTTCTTGCTTGCATGATTTCCTGAGAAATCCAACATAATTCTTATCCTCATTCCTTTATATGTAAGGTGGTCCCCATCCCCTGATTGCATTCAAGATTTTCTTTTTTTCTCTGATATTCAGCAGTTTGAATATGATATGTATTGTGGTTTGGATGAAAAGTGTCCCCCAAAAGCTCGTGTAAAACAATCCAGGAAGGCTGAGGTGAAATGATTGATTATGAGAGCCTTAACTCAACCAGTGAGTTAATGCCCTGGTAGGGATTAACTGGTAACTGTAGGCAGGTAGGGTGTGGATGGAGGAGGTGGATCATTCAGGGCATGCCTCTAGGATACATATTTTGGATCTGGTGTGGAGTTTCTCTCTCTCTCTCTCTCTCTCTCTCTCTCTCCCTCTCTCTCCCTCTCTCCTTCCTGGAACCATACTTTGATCCACTTCCCTCTGCCACATTCTTCTGCCACAATGTTCAGCCTCACCTTGAGCCCCAGGGAAGGATCCATTCTTCTGTGGACTAAGACCTCTGAAACCATGAGCCCTCAAAATAAACTTTTTCTCCTAAAATTGTTCTTGTCACATCTTTTATTCAGAGTAACAGAAAATTTGGCTAAAACAATATGCCTGTGTGTAGACTTTTGGTGTATGTTCTACTTGTTGTTCTGAGTTTCGTATATCTTTGATTTGATGTCTGATTTCAGAAATTTCTTAGTTACTATTACTTAAAATATTTTTTCTGTTTCTTCTTATATTCCTACTATCTGTATACATTTTATACTTTTTCCATGGTGGTTCTCAGATATTATATTCTTTTTTATTTATTTTTTCTCTTTGCATTTCAACTGTCAGTTTCTATTGACTTATCTTCAAGCTTCCTTGTTTGAGAATACTGATATTGTCTCAAAGGGATTGTTTCTCTTATGATTTTTTTTCTTTCTAGCCTTTTCTTTTACTTCTTTCTGGGGATTTCCGTCTCTCTGCCTACATTACCCGTTGTTCTTATATTTTGCCCACTTTTTGCATTAGAGCCCTTAGATAATTAAATACTTATTCCAAACTCCTAGTCTGATAATTTTAATATCTGCTATTTCTCAGTCTGTTCTGATGCTTACTTTATCTTTTCAGGCTCTTTCTTGTCTTGTAACATGCCTTGTAATTTTTTTGTTGAAGGCCAGACATTATATGCTAGGTAGAAGTGGTGAATAGGCGTGTAGTTCAAGATTTCATGCTCATGTAACTAGGCATATATTGTTTCCTGTATTTGGCTGTGGTATCAGAAGGTAAAGTTTTTTTCTCTTATTCTTGTTTAGTATTTTTTTACTGTTTTCTTTGGATTTCCCTAAAATCTCTCTTCAAAGTACAGTGTGAGGCTTATAGTATTTCAGCTATAACTTACCTTGTTGTTATAGAGAAGCCCCATTAATATAGTGATGAAGTATAAAGGGAAGAAAGACATTCTATGATCTTATGATTAGGTCTTCATTGTTTACTAAGCCTGTGTTCCTGGTATTTGACACATCACAAATACTTCTCAGCTTCCCTCCTACTTCTTTAGGTGAGACAAAAGGCTAGATTGGCTGGAGTTGGATAGTTTTCTTCCTCCACAGGAAAGACTAGAAGGAAACAAAGTTGAATTGCCATTCTCTCTTTTCATTTATACTCTGGTAAAACCCAAGTTGGTTAGGATCCAGCCATAAAGCTTCATGGGGGCAGACTTTGTCAAGGAAATCAGAGCACTCTGTGTGTATTTCAGATTGGTTCCTTTCCCCCTCTATGAAGGAACAATGAGGGAATTCTCTGTATTTGCCTGTTCTGGTTTGGGGGATAGCACTCTGCCATGATTCTTAAATCTGAGAAGAGTTCTTGATTTTCAGTTCATATAGATTTTTTCTTAACAGGGCAAGAGCAGTGACTTCCAAACTATTTTCCACTTTTCAAGTTCTAGCCTTTTTATTTATAACCATCTATAGTTGAGACCAAAATGGATACTCTTTTTTTGTTTTGCATCTAAGCTAGCAGTCCCAGTGCTACCCTCCCAAACCCACAGTCACCGTACACATCCAGAGCTCTGTCTTTACCTTTAGCAGAGGCTTCTCTAGTCTGGCTATCTGTTACGCATGCCCTCAAGCCTTTATCCCTTTATACTCTCAATCTCTAGGCCACAGTTATCAGTATACTTCAATGTATTCTCTCTGTCCCCAACTTGTGTCTGTCATCATTGCATTTTCCTTACTTCTTTAGGCTTATCTACCCATCTTCTTCTGTAAATGTTATATAGTGGGAGGGCCTTAGAATCTCTGGTCTGTTACAATGCTAACAACGAAAATTAAACTATTACTACTGAATACACTGAATTTATGATCTCTGAAAGGATGTGTGAAGTGGAAAAATAACAGTACAAAACAGCAAATATCTGAAGTATATAATTTCATTTGATTTTGTTTTACCAATTTGTTTCTTCAGTTTAAAAATAACCCAAAGGAAGTTAAAGGAACCCAAGTCTTCCATTCCACTATTTTTATTCCTTTATAGTTCTGCTTTTAAAAATTAAAAATGTACAATTCTGCTTTTACAGAATTATTAAGAAATGTAAATTGGTTCATTTTAAGATGATATGGAAACCAAATAATATGTTTTCCCTTAAACACATATATATTTTTCCCTTTAATCAAAATCCATATGTGCTAAATTTTTTTATTTAATTTTTTTTTCAATTTTATTTATTTTTTCATTTGGTTTTTGATTTTCCAACATTTAATTGTGTATGTGGTGCTCAGGCTCCAGCCCAGGTCTTCAAGCTTGCCAGGCAAGCGTTTTACTGCTGAGCCACCTCTCCAGCCCTCCATTGAAGTTTTATACTAATGTTAGTATTTTGGATGGTGTTGGGAAAAACATTATACTAAATGTCTAACATTTATTAGTGATACCTAGAAGTAAAATTATAAAAAACTATTCTATATAGCTAAACCTTAACAAGTAGATGCATGTTTGCACATTTACAGGAAATAATTTTTGGATGCTGTTTTATACTTTTCTTGGTACCTTCACAAGTTTATGATTTGTATATTACTGTTTCTCTTAAATATACATCAATATTGGTGCCTAAGATTATCATACATATTTCATTTTTTAATTCACAGAGATTAAAAGATGTTGGTGGAGAATCATTTTATCCATTACTTGAAGATGAGTGAGTATACATTTAAAGTCTCATTTTATATTTATTTTTCTTTTTTGTTTATATTAGCTTTGTAAGAAATTCATACATTTTTCTTGAAAAGTGCTTTCTAAATATAACGTTTAAAATGGTGTTTTAATTTATTAGAATTTGATACTCCTTTGTCAATATTTTTGCTTTTTCTCTTTTACAGTCAGTCTAATTTGCCTCATTCAAACAGCAATAATGAATTGTCTGCAGCTGCCACTCTCCCTTTAATCATCAGAGAAAGGGATACTGAGTACCAACTAAACAGAATTATTCTCTTTGACAGGCTGCTAAAGGTAGGGATTATAAAATATAAAGTGTTAACCATAGCACATATGCAATTTTTCATACTTTAATTCCTAGGGAGTTGTGTCATGAGAAGACTAACTTTTGTGACATATCTTCTCTGATTAACTTCCTTTAATTATAAAAGTGCTACAAGTTAATACTAAGTAAAATTAAAAACTGAAAAAAGATTCAAGAACATACTCAAAATTATGTTAGACAAAAGGATATTTTTTCATTTTAAAGAAGACTTAAAAATTAATAGAAAAATCACCAATATTGAAAGAGACAAGTGGATAAAGTATATAATACAAAAATAATTAATAAATGTCAAATTATTTATCCTTAGGAAAGAAAAATTAAAATTAATACAGGGCTTTTTGCATATCAAAGTCTCAAAGTGAGCAAAGGCATGTGGAGATTGGAACTCATTCTTTTAGAATAAATTTGAATTGACTGGATCATTTTTAAAAGAATATATCAAGAACTCAAACCATATCTATTTCCTGTGTTTTAATAATACTCTTCTAGAAATATCTCAAAGATTCAAATTTATAAAAGGAAAAATTCATATGTAACATATACAGGTAGCCACAAAAATGGCATATACACCTCGAACACTTTTTGTATCCCTAGATTTTTACAAAATCTATTATGTACATCATCTTGTTTAACTTATATAAGACTGATCTCCTGATTCTCTATTTAACTTACTCATTATCTGCCCAGAGCACAAAATAGAAAGAAATGATTAAAAACAGGTAAAATAAGGTTCTCTTTTATATTGTAGTATACAAGTTTTAAAGAGGATTGCAGTCCATTCAATTGCTTATTTATGTAAATGAAACCAGACCAACTGACTTGATAGAAATACTTAATAATTTATTCCAGGACACTTCAACTTTATTGTTGGTATATTGAGAACTGTCTAAACTAAAAGGTGAAACTTGATCATAAACTGAGATATTTTTCATTCCTTTTTTGTTATTTTTATATTTTAATTCACAAAATGTACATATTTGTGGAGTACAATGTGATATTTTATTACATTTTTACATAATATATTCAAATCAAGATAAGCATATCTAACTACTCATTTATTATTTCTTTGTAGTGAAAACATTCAATATCCTTTCTTCTAACTTTTTTGAAATATGTAATACATTATTATTATTTTTACTAACAGTACTATACAAAAGAATACCAGAATTTATTTCTCCTTTCCAACTCTGACTTGCAGTTGGTCAAACAACTTTTCACATCCCTCCCAGACCCCTGTTCTCCCCTGCTTCTGGTAACCATTGTTCTGCTCTAAGCTTCTGTGTTACCAGCTTTTTTTAGATTTCACTATATTTGAGATCATAAGGTATTTGTCTTTCTGTGCCTTGACTTATTTCCCTTAACACCATGTATTCCTGTTCTATCATGTTGTCACTACAATTTCATCCTTTTATGCTTGAGTAGCATTCTGTTGTGTGAGTATCAATTTTTTATCTATTAATTAGTTGATAGACACAGGTTGATTCCATTTCTCGACTATTATCAATAGCGCTATAGTAGACATGAGAGTGATGATATCCCGTTGACATATTGATCACCTTTGGATACATATCCAGCAATGCATAGATGATAGATCTATTTTAAATTTTTGAGGAACCTCCATATTGTTTTCTATAAAGGCTCTAGTATTTTATATTTCCACCAAAAGTGTGTAACTGTTCTCTTTTCTACATATCAACAGATCTTATTATATTGTCTTTTTGGTAGTAGCCTTTTTTTTTTTTTTTTTTTTTTAAGAGAGAAGGACAGTGAGAAAGAGAGATACAGAGACAGAGAGAATCAATTTTTATTGAGTTTTTTCACATGGCTTTCGTTGCTCCAACATTTAGTTGTGTACGTGGGTGCTGGGGTTTGAACCCGTGCACTTGCGCATCCCAGGCAAGCGCTATAACCGCCAAGCCACCTCTCCAGCCCCTGGTAGTAGCCATTTTTAACTAAAAGAAAGTGATAACTCATTGTGGCTTTGCTTTGCATTTCCCTTTTGATTAGTGATATTTTGCATTTCAAAAAAATTACGTATGTATTTATTCTTTGTGCTTGATTTTTTTTTTTGGAGGTTTTATATATTCTGGATGTCAACCCCTTGTCAGATGTATAGTTTGCCAGTATTTTCTCCCATTCAGTAGGCTGTCTTTTCACTCTATTTACTTTCTTGTGCAGAAACTTTTAATTTGCAATAAACCCAACTATTTTTGCCTTTGTTTTCTGTGCTTTTGGGGTCTTCTCCAAAAAGAAAAAAAGTCTTTGCTCATGCCAATGTCTAAGAGTTTCTTCTGTTTTCTTCCAATGGTTTCTTAGTTGCAGGTATTATATTTAAGTCTATAATACATTTTGAATTGTTTTTTGCAATTGGTGAAAAATAGTAGTCTAGTTTCATTCTTCTGCATGTGAATATCTAACTTTTATAGCACCATTTATTGAAAAGATTCTCCTTTCTTCTGTCTATGTTCTGTAGAAGCTTGAATTTAATTCTAGGCCCTCTACATGTTCTGTTGGACTATGTTGCGGTTTGTATGGGGGTTTTTGTATGTTAATAATATCTTTTATTTATCATAATACACACTAAGTATATTATTTTAACATGCGGTTAACAAAAAGTTAATGAGATACTTTGATGAGATACTCTCTTATTTTAGTAACAAGTCTTTGGAAGCTGGTATACATTTTATACTTGCAGCACATGTTAATTTGGCCTAATCATCTTTCAAGAATTCAATAGCCACATGTAGATTGAGGCTGGTGTATTAGACAGCATGGGTCTAGATTTGGTCACATTTTTACACCTAATTTGTGGGAAGACTTGCAAAATCTGATATCCTGTGTACTCAGGAAATGTTGGTGAGCACTAGTAATCTGTCACAAATGGAGGGTAGAGAGAAAGAGTTTAGATCATGGGTGACTATTATTAAATTACTAAATTGAATCATATCTGGAAGTCTTTTTAAATTAAGGTGTTGAGTTGCTGTACAATCATAATGCTTGTAAAGTAACAATGTGATATGCATTTGATCCAAATCTAGAGTCACCCCCTCACCCCATACCCCAGTCTCTTAATTCTTCCATATTTCTATATTTCCCCCCATAACAGTTATAAATGTGTGTGTATGTATGTATGTATATATAAATAATGGTGAATCTTCCAGAATTGAATGATCACACTTTTGGTGGAATTGCATGCTGGTACAGCTGCTCTGGAAAGCAGTACGGAGAATCCTCAAAAAATTAAGGATGGATCCACCTTATATGGATTATATGGATCCACATATAATCCAGCTATCTCCCTTCTGGGTATTTTCCCAGAGGAGTTAGAATCATTAGAGTGACACAGCAAAATTTATGTTCGTAGCAGCTCAATTTACAATAGCCAAATTATGGAACCAACCCAGATGCCTCTCACTGGATGAATGGATCCATAAACTGAGACACACACACACACACACACACACACACACACACACACAAATCAAATTCTACTCAGCAATTAGAAACAATGATATTGCAGCCTTTGAAGGTAAATGGATGGCAATGGAAGAAATCATACTGAGCAAAGTTAGCCAAACCCAGAGAGTTAGTGGTCAAATGTTTTCAGTCATTTGTGGAGTCTGGAGCTAAACCCAGACTTGGATGAAAGGTAGCCAAACTCATGTATTAGACTTGGCAAAGGTATAGTAACATATAATCTAGGGGAACCATAGGTATGTAGTGGGGAGTGGGAAGGGGATAGGTGGGGGAGGGAGTGGGAGGGAGGATAGGGAGGGATCTAGGGAGACAATCAACAATGTAGCATACTCTTTACCCCCCTGAGAATCCAAATAATACTTATGTAATCATTTAATTCCAGAAAATTCACAATCTAAGCATTTATGTAGCTTGTAGGGGCAAAATATAGAAGAATCAAGAGACTGGTATGTGGGTGATGTGGGGGTAATTCTGGTTTAAGAGCAAATGCATATCAGTGTTACTTTACACATATTTATGATTGTATAATAACTCCTTAATAAAAATTTTTTTAAAAATGATCACATAAGTATTATCTGGCTTCTGGGGGGGAGGGTAAAGAGTGTATTTCATTGTTGATTTTCTCCCTTGATCCCTCCCTATCCTCCCAGTCTTTCCTCCTGCTCCTCTCCCTTCAATCCCCTACCCTCTCCCTGCAAACCTGTCTATGTTTCCCTGAGATTATGTGTTCCTTATGCCTTTGGCAACCTCTCACCCAAGACTGGGTTTTGCCCTACCCTCCACAAATGAGGGAGAACATTCAACCCTTGAGTCTCTGGGTTTGGCTAACTTCACTCAGCATGCTTTCTTCCATTGTCATCCATTTACCTTCAAAGGCCGCAATATCATCCTAATAGCTGAGTAGAACTTCTTTGTGTGTGTGTGTGTGTGTGTGTGTGTGTGTATCAGAGCTTTTAGATCCATTCATCAGTGAGGAACATCTGGGTTGGTTCCATAATTTAGCTATTATAAATTGAGATACTATGAACATAAATTTTTCTCACTCTAATGTGCTGATTCCAACTCCTTGGGAAAATACCCAGAAGAAGGATAGCTTGGTCATATGAGGGTTCCATCCCTAATTTTTTAAAGATTCTCCACACTACTTTCCAGAACTGTTGTACTAATCTGCAGTTCCACCAACAGTTTGCTAGTATTCCTATCTCCCCACAGCCCCTCCAGAATCTGTTATTGTTTTTATTCTTCATCTTTGCCAATCTGAGTGAGGTGAAATCTTAATATAGTTTTGATTTGTATTTCTCTGATTATTAGTGATTTTAGAGATTAGATTGTTCTTCCTTTTGTAGACATTCGGGGTGGTGCATAGGCTTATTTATTCAAGATCTCTTCTGATTTTTTATGTAGGCACTAAGCACTATAAATTTTCCCCTTAAGAATGCTTTTATGCCGTCCCAACGTTTTCAGTATGTTGTGTCTTCATTCCTGTTTGCTTCCATGAATATTTTGATTTCTGCTCTCTTATCTTCTTCAATCCATTCTTCATTTGGTAAGGTGTTATAATGTGCTGTTATAATGTTTGCGATTCCTTGCTAGGATCATGGCATCATGGTCTGATAGGATACATGGAATAATATATTTGCTGGGATTTTTGAACTAGAATGTGATCTGTTTTGAAGAAGAATTCTTGAGCTGCTGAGAATAAGGTACATTAACCAATTTGTGGTCGAATACTGTTAGGTTCTCTTGTATTACAGAATTGTTTAGCCTGGAGATCTCTTTATTTTTGCTTTGACAATTAGTCTATCTAATATTGATAGAGGAGTATTAAAGTCTCCCATTATTATGACTTTGAAGTCCGCAAGTGGTTGTATGTCATGGAACAATTATCCATATTGTTGGGAGCATTGGTATTAGGAGAGTATATTTTTAGTATGGTTGTATCTTCTTGTTGTATTATTCCCTTTACTAGCATGTGATGGCTTTCTTTATCTCTTCTGATTAGTTTATGTTTGAAATCTTCTTTGTCGAATATAAGTATTGAAATACCAGCTTGCTTTCTCGGGCCATGTGCCTGGTAGATTTTTTCCCATCCTCTCACCCTCAAACTGTGGGTGTCATTGGATGTAAGATGGGTCTCCTGTAAGTAGTGTATTATTGGATTTTGTTTTTTTTTTAATCCAATCTGCTAATCTGTCTTTTGATTGGTGTGTTGAGACTATTCATATTCAGTGTTAGGATAATTATATGGTTGTGATTCATAGTCATCGTGTTTTATTGGTAAGTTCTGTGCTGTCTTGGTTGTCTATTGATAGTGTGTTCTTTAACTGAATTTCCTTTGTTTGCAGGTTTTGAGTATTGTTTCCTTGTTCTTATATCTGGCATTTATCTTTGAGAATTCTTTGTAATGCTGGTTTTCTGTTCATGAATGCTGCGAGTTTGATCTTATCATGAAATGCTCTTATTTCCCCATTGAATTTAAAGGTGAGTTTTGCAGGGTATTGTATTCTCAGGCTACAGGTTGTTCTTATTCAGGCATTGAAAGATCTTCTATGATCTTCTTGATTCTAGCATCTGAGCTGAAAAGCCAAATGTGATCCTTACTGGTTTGCCTCTGAATTTGATTTGACATTTCTCTCTTACAGCTTTTAATATTCTTTCCTTGATATCCGTGTTATAAATTTTGAATATGAGGTGTCTTTGTGAACTTCTCATTTGCTTAGGCCTATTGGGTGTCTTGTATGCTTCCTGGATGAGCATTTCGTGTTTTTGTTTTTTTTTTTTGAAAGAGAGAGAGAAAGAATCAATTTTTATTGAGCTTTTCACATGGCTTTCGTTGCTCAGACACTTAGTTGTGTACGTGGGTGCTGGGGTTTGAAACCTGTGTTTTCATGCTTGCTAGGCAAGCACCATAACTGCTGAGCCACCGCTCCAGCCCTCTGGATGAGCATTTCTAACTCTATTCTGATATGGGAAATGTTTTAACTATTTCATTGAGAATGTTCTTTATCCCATTCTTTTGTTTTGCAAGTTCTTCCTTTATACCAAGTGTTTTTTGATTGTTTCTTCTGATTCCATCCTAGACATTTTGAAAATTCTGCCTATGTTCTTTCAGTACTTTTTCTTTTTTTGTCATCCATGTACTCAGCTTACTCAGCCTATCCTCATTGTCGGAAGTTCTTTCTTCAAGAGCTGAGGTTCTGTTTTCTATAGAAGTTAATCTATTATTAACTTCTTCCATCATTCCTCTGATGTGATTGACTGCATATTTTAGCTCCATTACTTCCTTTTTTAGTACGTTTATTTCTCTGATAAGAGAGTTTTTCATCTCTTGAGTTTTTTCACTTAATCCATTAACACTTCTTTTAATTCTTTGTTCCTTTTAGTAATCATATCCTTGATAATTTGTTGTAGGTTTTCAACCCACTCCTTGTCCATGGGCTCCTTGTTAGGGAATTTAGAGGTTTGAAGTGAACCTTTTCCAGTTTCATTTGCTTTGAAAGGCTTCTCCTAGATCTTTGAATTGAGGTGCCCTGTGTGGAAGCAAGACAAGTCTCTGCGTCTTCCTTGGAGGTTAGACTGTTAGTTCAGACACTGCCTCTCTGATGATTGCATTTTTCCAGAAAGATGCTTCTGCCTAGAATCTTGTTTTGTTGTACATTTTGTATCAAGGTACTTGGTCTTAGATTTTGAAACTGTTGGAGTTGGATGGGCAGCCCACTGGGTTGTTGAAGCTCTGTGGTTGGGGTGCATTGCTGGGTCCTGGGTTCCCAGAGATGCGGAACTGGCCAAAACAGACCAGCCTACACCCTGCACTGGAAACTGGATACATGGTGGCTGGTATACATAACAGCTGGGTGGTGTCTGTGTGCAGGGTCCTTGGGTTGTCTTGTGTGCCTGCCAGGGCTGAGGCATAGTCCTGGGCATGCTTTGCTGTGTGGCAGTATCTGGACATGGAGTCCTCAGAGGTGTCCCTTGCACCTGCTAAGGCCAGGGCAGAATCCTGTGCACACTTGATGGTGGGTCAGGGTCTGGGTGTGGGCCAGAGTCCTTGGGGTGTGTAGCATACCTCCCTGGTCCAGGGCAGACACTTGGGTAAGCTCAGCCACAGGTTGGGGTTCTCAGAGGTCCCGCATGCCTACCAGGGCTGGGACAGAGTCCTGTACACACTTTGTGGTGGGCAGGACCCAGGCACAAGGTCATTGGGATGTCCCGCACACCTGCCAGGGCAAGGTCCCATATATGCTGGGTGGCGGAGAGGGGTCTGAGAACAGGGTATATGTTCATTTTTATGCCAGTTCCATGATGTTCTTATTTCTGTGGCCTTGTGGTATGTGTACATACATGTATGTATGTATGCATGTATGTATTATATATATATGCATATACTTATTTACTCAGTTATAATTATTATTTGGTATTGGGTATTGAACCATGGGGTACTTTCCCGCTGAGCTACTTTCCCAGTCCTTTTTCGTTTTTATTTTGAGATAGTGTCTTGCTACATTGCTGAGGGTCCCACAAAGTTGCTGACAGTGACCTTGAACTTGTGATCTTCTTGCCTCAGCCTCCTGAGTTTCTGGGATTATAGGCATATGCCTCTGTGCTCAGCTTTTGGTACATTTTGAAGTCATATATTGTAATGCCTCCTTTTTTTCTGTTTTGCTCAAAATTGCTTTGGTTATTTGGATAAGGATTGCAGAGAATCTATAAATTACTTTGAGTAGCATGGACATTTTAATAATATCAAATCTTCTAATCCATGAACACAGAATATCTTTCCTTTTCTTTGTGTCTCCTTCAATTTCTTTCATCAATATTTTATAGTTTCATTGTAGAAATGTTTCACCTCTTTAGTTAAATTTTTTCCTAGGGTTTTTTAAAATGTAATTTTATTAACTACTGTAGAAGGCAGGTACCTGCAGCTGTGATCTTCAGCCTGCTCTGGCTGCAAATTTGGGAGTGGCAGGGAGATGATACCTCAGTGGGATGGCTGAGGCCTGACAGGCCTGCTATGGGTGCAGCCCTCTGGGACCCCACACACAGCAAGACAGAGTCACTATCTTTATATGACACAGAATAGCAGCGGCCACCTGTCTGCCCCAAGTTCATCCTACAGGGGATGACCTTGAGTAGATGGCAGGCACAGGATGGACATGCTTGTTCCTTCTGCAACCACTCTTTACGCTCACCCTGAACAATGCCTGTTAGGGTGGTTGTTATAAGAGGGAGCCACCGTGTCCCCAAGTGCTGTCCTTATCAATAAGCAGTGAGTCAGGATCCTTTCAACTCTGCTGGCACCAGAGGCCCTGAGACTTAGACTCCATCACAAGCTCTCCTCAGGGGTTTGTTTATTTGTTTGTAGCTATTGTAAATGGAATTGCTGTCTCAGTTTATTTTGCAGATAATTCACTATGGGCAACGGAATTCTGTCTGTTCATTTTGTATCTTGGCAATTTGCTGAAACTGTTCATTAGTTTTAATAGTTTTTTGGTAGAGTTTTTGAGATTTTCTACAATAGAGGATCACATATTCTCCAAATAGTTACTATTTGACTTCCTCCTTTCAGTTAGCATGCCTTTTATTTTATTCTTGCCTGCTTGCTCTGACTAGGACTTTCAGTAGTATGTTGAATAAAAGTAGTGAAAGTGGACATCTTTGGATCTTAAAAAGAAAGCATTCAATATTTTCCAGTTCGTTATGTTAAATATATATATATATATATATATGTATGTATATATATATTTATCTTTTATTGTATATTCCTTCTATACCTAACTTATTCAGTTTTTTTAATCACAGAAGGAATGTTGAATTTTATCTAATGCTTTTTCTGCATATATTTAGATGATTGTATGATTTTTGTCCTTCATTCTATTTATGCGATACTAAATGGTATATCATTTAATTGGTGCATAATGAACCATTCTTACTTTCCTAAGTTGTTTATTTTTTAATTGATGCATTATAGTTGTATGTAATGATGGGATCTGTGGTCACATATTCATAGATGCATACAATACAGCAATACAATTTGGTCAGTAACCCTCTGCACCCCCCTATGTCCCTCCTCCCCTTCCCCAGATCCCTTGCCTCTCTTTCCTGGTCCTATATTTTTCTTCTTACATTCCTAGGTTGTATCCAGCTGGATCATGGTGAATCTTTTTTAATGTGCAGTTGGATTCATTTTGCTAGCAATTTGAGGATTTTTGATCAGGATATTGGCCTGTTGCTTTATTTATTTGTTATTTCTTGTCTGGTTTTGATATCAGGGTAACATAAGAATAAATGGTATTCTTTTTTAAATGTTTTACAGAATTCAAACATCTAGCTTGGGTTTTACATTGATGAGGAACTTTTTGTCAGTGATTCAGCGTTGCTGTTTGTTCAATTGGTCTTTTCAAATTTTGCATTTCTTCACAACCTAGTCTTAGAAAGTGTTTGTGTCCAGGATTTTGTCCATTTCTTTTTAAATTATCAGTTTTGTGGGAGTATAACTGTTCATACAGTCTTTAATGATCCTTTATTTCTGTGGTGTCAGTTGTATCATCCCTTTCATCCTATCTAATTTTATTCATTTGAGTTTCACTCTTTCTCTAGGGTTTGTCAATTTTCTTTATCTTTTTTGAAACCAACTGTTCATTTCATTGACCTGTTTGTATTGTCATTTAGTTTCTATTTCATTTGTTTCTGCTCTGATCTTTCTAATTTGGGGTTTGGTTTGTTGTTATTTTCCTAGTTCCTTGAGGTACAATGATAATTTGTCTCTTTGAGGGGTTTCTGCTTCTTTGGTGCCATCATTGGTTTCTGTAAACTTCCAACTTAGTACCGTGTTTACTGTGTCCCATAGGCTAGATACTGTGTCCCATAGGATTTATTATTCCAAGCAGTTTTAATTTCCTTAATTACTTCATCAAGCATGTTGTTTAATTTCTGTGTATTTGTATGGTTTCCAAAGTCTTTCTAGTTATTATTTTTTTTTGTTTTATTGGACTATGGTAGGGAAAAATACTTGATATACTTTTAATTCTTTGAATTTTTTTTTCATTTTTCATATCATAGGCTTATCCATATAAAAAAAATCAAATTTGGAAAGAAGCAAGAGTTGATATTCCTCCTCTAATGAGGGGTTTAACCTGGGCTGCTCTTCTGGGAGTTGAGGTAAAAAAGAAAATATAAGGTTAGAAGTTGATTAATACTGCTAACAAAAAAATAAAAAAAGTATTTCAATATATATGTATACTTTTAAGTTATTAGGAAATTATATCTTAAATATGAACATTAACATATTTGGCAATTTTAAGCTGAAAGAATATATATGAAAAGAATAGAAAAATGTACTTGAAGATTTGTTGTTTAGCATTTATTTGTGTTCAGAGAAAGTCTTCCTTTATTCTATTGTATGTCTTTATCACCAACAGTTAAAAATTATTGTTAGGCCTCAACAATTTTTAATCCTTTCCAGGCCTCTTTTGGAAGAATTTCCTTTCTTTATTCTTGATTACTTTACAAAAATCTTCGAATTTATTTGGTTATTTTACACTAATGTCTTTTGTCCATGTAATATATTAATTATTAGTATTACAGGACCATGCAATACTCAAGACTAAAAGTCAGATTGTCAAAATATCTCAGATGTCCCAAAGAAATTAATACAGCAAATAATGTCATCAAATCCTCAGTTTTTTTCTCTATCATGATGGTAAGCCAGAAAAGTAACAATATTTTCATGCTTAGTACTACTTCCAAAATTTGAAATTCTTTAATTTATTCTTTCTGAATTAGTAGAACTGAAAAATATAGATGACCCCATTGTAGTCCCAAATGTTTCTATATTTCATGATATCCAGTCCATCTCAAGCTTCTGTTTCCAGATGCTAGACTACTGCTTTGAAAAGTTTTATTTTGTTTATCTTTGCTTGTCAACTTTAACAGAAAACTTTCTTATAGGTTGATTTCCCTCGGGGGGAAAAAAACCCTTTTATTTCTTTATGAAATTTGCTATTTAAAAGTTAGCAATGAACAGAAAACATCAAAGCTGTGTCATTTTATACTCAGTAACTAACTGAATCATTGATGATTCTTTTACCTTTTGGTCTATACAGTTCACAAATCTGCTTCAGGAAAATGGCAAGTTATCACATGTCATAGACCTTTGTCATAGACCTTTATCATACACTATTATAATTGTAGAGACTTACTCAAGTTCAGGTACAGCTTGGGTTTGAATATACCTATTTGCACTTGGATAGGTTTTCAAAAATACTTGTAAGAAATAGGTTTTTCCTGTTGCATATTCCTAATTTAAAAATATGAAATCTGTAAAATTCTTCAAAATCTGAAATTTCTAAGTGCTAACACTTCCCAAAAAGACTTACCTTTTGGAGCATTTCAGAGTTGGGACTTTTAGATTACTGATATTTAACCAGTAAGTTTATACAATATTCCAAAATCAGCAAAACTCCTAAATCGGAAACACTTCTAATCCTAAGCATTTAGGACAGAGGATATTTACCATGCATTATCAATTTTATTAAGGATATTAACATATTTTTTTTTTCAGGGAGCTATTCATGCCAAGTATGATGCAATTGATAAAGATACTCCAATTCCTACAGATAGACAAGTAAGATTTCTTAAGTAACATGAAATAACTGCCCAATCTTTAAATTTTAGCAGAGCATGAGGGAAATTTCTTCATTTCATTATTACTCAGCTTCTGCCAAATATATAACTACATAGAGGTTCGAAATAGAATAAAGCTTATGCTCACAAATTAATGAGTTAGAACATTTTGAAGGACTTTAAGTCAAATAATCATTTTAAAACATAATGATAATTTTTTCCTGAAAAATTTGCACTTTATTTAGGCTATGCAGTAAAGGAAGATACTTTTGAAAACTATTAATACATTTCTTTTCAAAAGACATGGTCCTGGGCTGACGCGGTGGCTCAGCGGTTTCGGTGCTTGCCTGTCAAGCATGAGGACCCGGGTTCAAACCCCAGCACCACATACACAACTAAGTGTTGGAGCAACTAAGGCCATGTGAAAAACTAAATAAAGTTGTTTCTCTCTTTCTCTGTCTCTCTCACTGTCCCTCTCTCTTTAAAAAAAAAAAAAAAAAAAAAAAAAAGACATGGTCCTTTTCCCTGATTTAGGTAAACAGAACTTCTTTGTTGTTTTCAGAAATTAATAAAAAATTTAAAAACTTTAGATGCTAAGATTATGAAGATTAAATAACCTGAAATTCATATTATGGTCTCTGCTTTTATTTATTTAAGGAGTAAGGGTAAGTGTTTTATTAAGGATCACTTCACTTTGTTATAGTTACACCTTATTGCTTTGTTGTTTTTTTTTTATAGATTGAAGTGGATATTCCTCGCTGCCATCAGTATGATGAACTATTATCTTCACCAGAAGGTCATGCAAAATTTAGGCGTGTGTTAAAAGCTTGGGTGGTATCTCATCCTGATCTTGTGTACTGGCAAGGTAATATTTTAGTTACTGAGACTTATTTGGAGTATTAGGAATTTACTGTATGACTGACAGTGTATAAATTTAAAGCAAAGTTTCAAGTGTCCTTTGCTTTGAGAAGTCAACACTGAAGCTCTGATTCACTTTTGAGAGGTTTATAGAACATTTTTTTAAAAATTTTTGTCTAAATGCCTAACAAATATCATTTAAATACATTATATTTAAAATTAAGCAACCTATAATAGCATCAGTTAGGAAAGTAGATTATTCACTGCTTTAGTAATCTTAGTGGATCCATGTTATTTTAATACTTGGCAAATAATAAAAAACATGGTATAAATCATTTTGGAGTAGAAATTTTTATGATTTAATCCTAATTTATACTATAGTTCTTAGGAATTAAAGCGTAAAGTATTTTCTTAAACTGCTCATTTTACTTATTGCCTCCTTGCTTTCCCTTAGAATCTTTTAATTCCTTAGATCCTTAATTTTTAGCTCTTGCCATTATTTTAATAGTCATTAATAAATTCATACATGAGAAACCTTTTCCACTTATCCCTGGTTTTGAATGTTTTGTTGTAACAGTTGTTTTATATTTCTATTTCTTATTTGCATACTTAAAATGAAGGTATTATTTTTCCTGACTTAATATATTTCCAAGGTATTCTGTCCTCCTAACCTATTGTAGGTCGATTTAGGTGCATTTTTTCAACTTGACAACATATGAACAGCATTATTATGAATAAAATGGTTATGTTAGATGTTTGTATTTCACTTCCAAGATTTTAAACGATTTTTTTTATTTCCAAAGAAAGGAACTTACAAGGCAAACCTCCATATCTTAGATAATAAAACATGCCTGAGATATTAAATAATTGCCAAGATCACACAATTAGTGTCAGAGATGAGACCATATTCCAGGCCTTCTGCATTTTTATGTTTATCTATTGCTCTATTGCTATTTACCCCATAATAATATTGTTAAGAATGACTGATTTCTTTTGGATACTTACCATGTGTCAGACACTTAGTTATTTCTCACAATAACTCATGAAGGAATACATTTCTGGATAGATAATATTTATAATGCTTAATCTATTTGGAGGTAATGTGGAGAACTGAATAAGGTGTATGTCTACAATTCCAATGAGTTATTCATTTGACTCCTTTGTTCCAACCCCTCTGCATCAGGTCTTGACTCACTTTGTGCCCCATTCCTGTATCTAAATTTCAATAATGAAGGTAAGGCTATCTATCACAGAAATGGTCATTGTCCATATTAATCTAAAATATTTGATTGAAAGATAAAAGTTTTTTTGATTTAATGTCCTTTCAGTCTACCTTGTAAATACTGTAAAATTTTGTGAAAGAATCTGTTAGATTCATTTTAGGGGATGTGAAGGTTTAATTTATTACTGGAGAGTTTCAGTTGTAACAGCAATATAAATAGAGATTTTGGTGGGAATTGTAATTTATTCTAAATTAATTTACCTACTTTGGTGATCATTTCCATGAAACTTGGGAGAAGATTTTGACTTCTCTAGAGTTTAGTTTTAGACTAAGGATACTTTCTAAAGCATTTGTAGTGACTCTTGGTTACATCCTTTGATCTTCTCTCTCTAAAACCTGTTAGTCCAAACACACCTCTTTAATGAAGACTTACTCTCCATCCTGACCATACAGTGCTTTGTATTTTAGGAAATTTATCTTGTGTCTGTTTTGTATTCCAGTAACTTATATGTTAATGTTTTAACCCTGTTTTGATAAGTTTTTGGTTAATGCCATGTTTGTGTTTTGAGTCCCTTTAATACCTTTTTTAAGTAGATTTTTTTCAATAAGTATTTGTTAAATTCAGTTGACTCGAATTCCAGATGACTAATTATATACCACACATAGAGCTTGTTTTGTATATAGTAGTAATGTCTAGATATGTAATTTCTAAACATTATAATCTACCTTTTTTTCAAATTCTATTTCCTACTAGAATTTTCATAGATTTCCAGAATCAAGTAGAGACAACATAATTCTAAAGATCAGAAATTTCATATTTGTTTTGTTTTGTTTTGAAAATTTCATATTTGAATGGTTCTAAAAATATGCTATTTTCTGATATTTTCAACTCAGTTTTTTTCTGTTTAGTTTGTCACATCCAATCATTACTCATTGATCGAAGAATAGTAAAGCAAATGAATTTATACCTAGATTATACTAGTATTCCTAAATCCAAAGTTCACAGACTCTTTTTGCATCAGCATTAAAGATTGTGAGGTTTGTAGATATCATTAATAAGATCACATTCAGAAATTTTAAAAGAACACAGAGTTCAGATAATAAACATTATTATTGTGGGATAATGATTGCCATAGTAATTTGAAATTGAAGTTGCTGGGACATCTTTGAAGTCGAAAATATTTTCTCCCTTAAAGAGTTGAGGCAGTTTTTCCCTTAATTTTGTATTTGCAGCACTTAATACCATAATTGTTGTTCAATAGAAGATTTGAAGAATATGTGCTGAATGAATGGCAGCTTGTCATTTACCCTATTTTTATTTGCCTTTTTTTCTTAGCCTTGGCTTATGCATGTATGTCTGCTTTTATTCCCAAATACCTATATAATTTCTTCTTGAAAGATAACTCACATGTAATACAAGGTAAGCAAATATCTTTTCTTATCTTTTTGCAGGGAAAGTACTTATATAAAAAATAACTACTACTAATTTAATTTATAGCTTTAACCCCGTAAAATATTGTGGTGATCCACCACTAAAATTCGTAAAGAGAGATGCGAAATTTTACTCTTTTCTTTAAGTCCATAAAAAAATCATGATATTTTTCTAATGACTATTTAATATCTGATCTCAACTCAGTTCAAATGTAGGCATGATAGTTTTAATAAAATAAGAGTTTCCTCTTTGTCTTTTTCACAATTAAAATTGTCTGCAAAAAGCTTTTTCTTGGAGCAAACTTAAAGTAGAAAAAAATGTAAACATTGTGTGAGTATTGAAAACACTTCTCATTCATCTCATTACCAGTGCTTAAACACCCAAAATATACTTCCTCTTTCTTCACTTCTCTAAAACATATCTTCTCTTTCAGAGCACAAAGTATTTGCATAATTCATTTATCAGTTCTTTCAGGCTACTTCAATTGAAAACTTGTAACATAATTTTCTTAGCACCTTTTTGGAGCTAGTATAACAGAAGTTGAAAACATTTATTTTTGAATCAAATGTTTCAGGTTTAAGCTTCATTACTGATTGTGTAATGTAGCACAAAAACAGTTCCTCTACATGCCATTTCCTCACATTTAAAATGAAAAGATTATTGTAAATGTTGAATATAATAAAATTTTTAAAAGCCTGGCACATGGAACATTCAATAACTGTTATTTATTAATGTTGAAGTTACTATTATTACCAAATTGCACTAATTATTACCATGGCATTACATACCATTTAATGTTGTCTCTTTTCCACGTGGTTCTAAATGTTTTGAGGGCATGGCATTTTCTTAAGGTTTTGTATTTCTTTCAGAACAGAACACTCAAGCTGCTCATCTAGTCTCCCTTTTGCAATTTTTATGACAGTTTTTAAGAATTTGAAATTCATGTTGGATTTTATTTATATCATTATGGGTTCATATAATTCAGTTTGAAAAGCTGAAATGGGAAAACTATATTTATAAAAATTCTGAGTAAGCAGAATCTCAAATAGTGATATTTTTACTTGAATTAAAGTGAATATAATATGAAAGTATCAGAGGTCAATATAATAGAAAAATAATTAGAAAGAAACAAAGGAAAATGTAAGCATAAAGATAAAATACTAAATGTGGGGAAAGGTAAAGAATATGACTAAATAGCTCAGCACATGTAATTATTTTTTACAGTATCATTTTTATTGTACTATAGTAAAAAAGTTAAGTCATTCTATAAGAAAATTGATTCATGTGGCCATCTGTGCATCTCTTTGTGTTTACAATGTAGATAGGTGCTAGATATTAAAATAATGACGCAGTGTCTTTGTGTTAGTTTTGAAAGTAAACCATTAACTAATATTTAGAAATGTGTAGTCTGACATATATATGCCCAATTCTCTGTACATTCCTACCATAGGGACTTTTATAATGCTGGGATTGAACTGAGAATACTTTCTAAAAGGCATAACTTTTTGCTTTGACTTTTTATAATTAAGGAGAAATGTGTTTTATAGGAAGGAACTTGCTTTTCTGCTTCTAGATTAATTTCGTAAGGCCATACACTTCAAGAGTCATGTAATATAATCTTCAGATATTTTGTGAAGCCCTATAAAGTAGCCCTATATCTTATTAATAGGGTTGTGTCCCATATTTATCTATAGTTGTCTTATTACCCTTAGCAGTGATGTTTATTATAGAACTGACATTGTACTCTTTTAATATTTCAGTGGTATCAGAGTGAGTTCAGGCTTACCTGTCACACAAGGGAGGTCCTGGGTTTAATTTTCCAATACTGGAAAAAATCTGTCAAATATGACAAAAGACAAACTGAAAAGAATAAAGGTATAAAATAGATTATCGTTTATTCTACACAGATGGCAATTGCTTAGTCCTCAGTTAAATACGTCAAAAATATAATGCTGGTGTTTTTAAAGCTAACATGAGAACACAATATTTACTGAACTTTCAAATATAAAGTCCTGGGCATCATTCTTTTCTATATATATAGCTGGATTCCTGTACTTTACTCAGATGAAAATATTGGGGAATACTTCAATTACTGTAGGACTTTTCTAATAAACTGGCTAGACTATTCGTTAGTTAGATGTTGCCTGGCTAAAGTAACATCTCTCAAAGGGCCATATGAAACGTCTTCTATGATCCTGGTTTCTATTTTGTCTCCATATAGATTCCTATTACAAAATATGGAATTTATTTAGCTCTAAAAATTTTATTTTCCAAGAATTATTTTATACCTCAGATAGATAAATGCTTCATGTAGCTAAAGAATTTCTAACATGAACAATACGAGTTTCATACTTGTTTACTACAGACTTTTAAACACACATTAAAAGGCTTAGTTACAAATAAACAAGACAAGATCTTGCTTAATTTATTAAAATAGGGGAGAAATACCAAGTACATGATGACTTAGAAAAGACTTTTTAGAAAGGCCAAAATGACTTATATTTACTTGATTAATCAGTAATATATTTTAACATCTAACATTATAATTGAGACATCTCACAAACTAATGTTTGTTTCTCTAGTATTATTAATCTTCTGTCCTAATTTTTACTTTTGAATTAACAAATAATGAATCTAAGTTTCAATCTTTTTCTTTTTTTTTTTTTTCTTTTTTGTACCTGGGACTGAAACCAGGGTTGCTTAACCACCGAGCCACATCCCCAACCCCTTTTTTTTTCCTATTTTATTTTGAGTCAGTGTCTCAGTAAGTTATTCAGTACTTCGCTAAATTGCAGAGACTGGTTTTAGATTTTTGACCCTCCTGCCTCAGCCTCCAGAGTTGTTGGGATTATAGGCATGTGCCACCTTACCCAGCAGTTTGAATCTTTTTAAAGCCATAATCAATATTCTTCAATATTATGTTGGAAAAATGTAGCGTGTATATTTTCCCAAGAAATAATGGAAAAGTTGTTGTAAATCATTTGTTCAGTTCTTAAAGTGATCATATATCTGATATTGGGAAAAGGCATGATTTCAATTAATTTGGTTTTTGAGTAAGTAATTGCACTGACACTGTGCTTGACACTACTTGTGGAATTGAACTTCTTAGGATAATAATATTCAGTCCTTTTCCAAAGGATTTCATAGTATGGTATGAGATGTAAATGTGAAAGTAACTAAATATTGAGTCCTGAGATAAGCATACATAACACTGTTTCAACACAGAGCAAGATGTGGAAGTGTTTGTTTTGTGATCTTTCTTTGTAGCAGAGCAAAGAGAAGAGATGGCATGTCTGGAAAGGTTTCATAAAGAAGAAACACTTGATGAGTTTGAAGTTTCTTGGTGAAAAGGAGGAAAGGCTTTATTAGGACAAAGAATGAGGAGCAGGATTAGGGTTAAAAAAAAAAGTGTAAGATGTTTGATAAAATAGCCAGTAGTCAAATCTGTTGTGTAGGATACAGAAGAGAGAACAGGTCACTGATTGTTGAAACAGCTCACTTATTGTTGTTGTGATGAAAGAATGATTTAATTTTCTTCAAAGTGTTTATTTCTAGCTTGGAACTAGAAATGTTTGGCTCTCATTTTATTGATGTTTCTCTTCATTGCTGGTTTTTCCCTCATTTAAGCTTTAAAATTTCAAGATAACATTATTTTTGATTGATATAGATATTACCCACGCACTTCTTCACAAATGCTGGAGGAAATCTTAATTCATATAAAATTGATTAGCTCAGAAGCTAAAAATAACTGCTAAAAATAATTTTCCTTTTAATCTTTGAATTGTTTTTCCAAAAATTAAAACTTTCTATATACAAGAGACTTGAAATACGCTGAAAAATAATTTTTGTTTTTATAAATATATGCTACTAGAAGTAAAAATATTTCAATTTAAAAATCTTTCCTAAAATGTATTTACTATTCCTATTCCTGACAGTTAAAATACTTTGTGTTTCACAAACCAAAAGAAAATAATTTAATCAAAATATCCTGGTTTGGTTTTTGGGTTTTTTTTTTTTTTTTGTCCTTCTTTTTATTAACTTGTTACATGAAGACATTTTCAAGGTACAATACATTTAATTACCTTCTGACTTAAATGAATAGTCATTGTCATTTTGGGCACTATGAAATTATTACCAGCAACATTGCAATTAAGTTGAAGATTGCCAATACACAGTAACATATGGAGCCAACCTAGGTACCCTTTAACAGATAAGGAAAATGTGGTGTATACACACAGTGGAGTATTGCTCAACAATAAAGAGAATGACTTTATGGCATTTGCTGGCCAGTGGATGGATCTGGAGACTATCATGCTAAGTGAAATTAGTCAGTCCCCAATACCTAAAGGTTGAATGCTTTCACTGATATGTAGAAATGAATCCAAAATAAGGCAACGGGGAAGATTAGAAGAGTAAACTATTGATTAGATCTATTGATTAGAGTTTCAGTGATATTGAAAAACAATTTTTATAGTTTATAGGACATGCACATATTAGCCTATTGAAGAGAAGGGCAGCTTAAGACCAGTGGAAAAATAAACAGTCCAAGTCTTGCCAGTAACATTTTGGTACAACATTAAATTTACTCTTCTACTGGTTTATAAAAGCAAGACTCATTCACACTTGGAAGATAAGGATACTGTAAATCAGGAATAGAAAAGATAGAGATAAAAAATCTAGGGAATAAAATAGAGTGAATATTTCCACAGCTTTCTATTAAACTGTATTTTTTTCTAAATCCTTTTAGGAAAAGCATAATACATTTTATTCATTCAAAATTGTCTTATATTTAGGAGGGCATTGTTGCCATACAGTCAGGCATGAAAACATGCATGTGACAGAGCAAGCCTAGGCTAATGCCATTCCATGATCCCCCCCCTTTTGGTCCACCCCAATCCCATGTTTCCCACCACTTTACCCCTGTGTTAGTTGGGCTTCTCATGGAAGTCGAAGGTTCCCCACTGGGTTGATAATTCCCTTCCTCCCTCCCCCCTTTTATTCGTGGGTCCCTGAGGTCAGTGCTACCTGCTGCCTTGTGTGAGAGTTTCAGGCAGTGTCTATTGTACCTGCAGCCGGAAAGCACCCTTGCTGATTAGGCCCTATTAAACAGAGTCTGGGTCACAGACTCCTCCCGCAGTTCGGAAGGGATGTGTGGGTATGAGGGTGGGTGGGAAGCTTCCAAATGCAAGCTGCAAGACCAGAAGGGAGGGTCCACCAGTCCCACACAGCCCCCAGGGAAGACCATCAAAACACTTCAGGATTTGGAGCCACGCTTACAGACTGAGGTCCCTAATTCACGCTGTAGCTGGTGGTTTTGGTTTCACTTTTGATGAGGCAGTGTCCCCTCCTGCCCTCCGCAGGGGTTTTGAGATGGGGGTGCTGCCCCACTTCTTTGCGTGATCAGATTTAGGGTCTCTGATTCATGTGTATTAAAGCAGACACAGGGCCTCTGCCGCTGCTGCTGCAGTCTGAGAGCACAGGGGTCCTGTGCCCAGATTCTGCTGAGTACTCACTGCAGTGTCTGGGTTAAATTAATTGTGCGCAGGTTCCTTCCCTCTGGGCTAATTCTGCGCCGGCCAATTGGGTGGTGGCAGGGTAACTTTCAACTTGGCTATGCGTCCTGTTACTACACATCCTTCCTTGTATGGTAATGAATTTGGGGAGAACTTTTGCTGTTCATCCACCTCACAGTAAGGCACTGCTCCCACTGTTGGTGTCCCACATTCATGGAGAGATTCTGTTCAGCACTGCTAGGTGCCCACTGCTACCGCTGCCATCTGTAATGCCCTCTCCTCCTGAGGGTTCCTAGCATTTGATGTGGCAGCTCATACAGCTTAGATTGACTATGTAACTGCATCAGGACATTTTAGAAGGTTGAAAAATAACACTAACTGCTTCAAATGCTGAGTGTCAACCAGGTACCAACTTGGAGTCTCCCAGGAAAACTAGTATATGTGGTCACACTACACATAAACACTCAATAACTATTTGAAGAGGTCGGAGGAAGGAAGACAGATATACAAAGTTCAAATTCCAGTTGTCAGTGCTGGATATAAGTCAATCTCCTTTCCTACCAAACAATTCCGAAAAGCCAGAAAAAGGGAGAATATGCAATTTTACTATAAGGATATATATTTAGAAAAAGTAGTCCATTGCATAGTTTCAGCTCAATGAACTTTTTTTTTTTTTTGCTATGGATAGCTTTAATAATAGGATATTTGGAGATAACAGGGAATATATTGAACATAGAGTCTTGACATTTTCAAGTGTCTTATGTGACTAAGGGAAAATTTTTTCCCTGATAGGGTAAATGTTCTATTTTTACAAGAAAATTATGAGAATTTTTAAGTGACGTTGTTTGTTCAGTTAATAGTGGGCAAAAAGGAAGAAAACAGAAAAGAAAGTGGCTCACTAATGGATCCTTAAGATTACTTTTCTCTTTCTCTTCTTTTGAACCCTCTTTTTTCCTTTAGTTTTAAAGGTTTGTGCTTCATTTTTGGCCTTTAGTAAATAGAGCAAACTTTACAACTGGAAAATTTTGTTAATGGGAAATAATTTTAGTTCATTTGCAATAAAATAACTGGCTGCTTTTGAGTGTTATGAGTCAACATGTTACCAAAGGGTAATATTTGATTTAAATCCATCACCCATCATCCTTCATTTCTTTCTTTCACTATCAAAGAGAATATAAAAGCTGAAAAGCTAGTTGGAAAGGGATAAATAAGGATACCCATAGTAGGGCATTCTGAATTTTCATTTCTGTATGCATTTTATAATTTTCTTGAAAAATGAACAAATGGCTTATTTATAATCAGCTGCACAAAAATATGGTAGTGTCATGAAATTTTTACATTGAATTCATTGGGGATTATCATTTTTAAGTAAATAATAAATAAGCTGTTTTAAACGAGAAAAAAATTCTAACAGAAAGATTAGAAGAAGAAAGATTTTCATTTTATATTTGCAGAAAATCAAGAAGTATAAGTTTTCATTAAAATGCAGAAACATTACATGTGATTTTGTTCAGTAGCGTAAAAAAAACTTCACTTGAAATTTTGGAAGAAATTTTTATAAATACCTTATTTGTTTGAAATAGAGTAGCATTACCTTTATATAGGTCATCCATAGTTGAGAGAATATTATTTTAAGATCGTATACTCATATTTTCATCATATAGTATATACATCTGTAGAACCCGTTGTATTATTCTGACAACTGGTCTGTTTCTCTGTAGCTACCCTTATATTCTTTCAATTTTATTTACAAGTCAAAGGACATATACATTTTTATACTTTGAAGGTTACTTTCTGGAAGTTTTAAATGATTTTTATTGGTTTTTGTTTGTTTGCTTGTTTTGAAGTACAGGGGCTTTGACCCAGGAATGCTCTACCACTAAGCCTTATCCCAAGCCCTTTTTATTTTTAGACATGGTCTTGCTGATTTGCCTAGGCTGGCCTCTAACTTGTGATCCTCCTTTCTTAGCCTTCCAGGTAGCTGAGATTACATGCATATTCTACTATGCTCAGCTTTAAATACTTTTTTTGAAATAACTTGGAATGTGACTTAGTGCTGATTTCTTAGGTTCAATCATATCCTTCCTTCGTTTTATAAGAAAAAATTTTAAGTATAACAGGCCATACTGTATTTCATTTGAAAGCCTATTCTGTACAACAAAAACTATGCCAGTTTTATAAATTATATTTACATAAATGAAGCAGTATATAATCTATAATAACACATAAATTTATATATCTATGCATATGTGTGCTCATGTGCAGTTATAGCATGCATAAATTCTGCCATCAGTGTTTGGTAGAACACAAGGAACAATCATGAAAGATCACATCTCCTCATTAGATCCATAATTAAACATGTAAATCCATGTAGTAATTATCAGGTTCAAATAGAATGATATTTTTTAAAAAGGAGCATAGATGTAGGGAACTGCCTAAAGCATAAATTCCCAGGTTAATATGAAGTATGAATGAGAAGTTAATAACTATACACTTACTAATGTACAATGAAATACTTGTGATGGCCGATGTGATATACCTTTGTTTTCTAGATAAATTGGGACTATAAACATACCATTACTAATTGGAAGGAGAAAACAATAAGTAAACCCAGAGGTCTTCACTTTGATTTGTAACTCTTAAAGGTGATAGAAATTATTCCTGTTTTGTTCTGTGAAGAAAAAAAAAATGAGACAGCAGATACATACAATGAATTCTATGGCAGGATGAGGAAAGATTCACATTAGTTCATGAGTATGATTCACCTTTTTCATTGTATTGAGTTGAATACATCCCTTGCTTTTTAATTTAATGCCCTTCTTGGTAAAATATATGATACTACTTATGAACAAATAAATATAAAATAAATGTGATCATTAGAAGCAAAGTTTATTTTTTTTTAAAGAGAGAAGGACAGTGAGAGAGACAGAATTAATTTTTATTGAGTTTTTCATATAGCTTTCATTTCTCTGACACTTAGTTGTGTATGTGATGCTGGGGTTTGAACCCATGTATTCACGCATGCCAGGCAAGTGCCCTAACTGCCGAGCCACCACTCCAGCCCATAAGCAAAGTTTTAGTTGAGAAAAATAAGGGAAGACTATTTGTATTGGTGGATTGTCAGGATTTAGTACTACTTTTTGAAATACAAAAATAATAAACTTATCAGGCAAAACAAACATTTCTAGAGGTTATTTTCATCAAATAGTTGTTTTGAATAGTAGATGTAGTTACTTAAATGAAAGAGAAAATTGAGATTATTAAGGTAGACTTTTATTGAATTATTGTGATTTTAATTTCAAAGAGAAAAAAATTAAACTTGTTGAAATATGTTTTTTTTTTAAATGGAAGTACTGTGCTTATTTGCCCTGGAGTAAATTATTACCACTATCTTACTTAGATTGGCACATAGTAGGTAAATTGGTAAAGATAATAACTTATTGAAAGAATGGTAAAAATGAGAATGTACTTCTTATAATCCAGTTGAGCCCTATGAATTAGAATAAGATTAGAATCAATAAAGGATATTTTTTACTTGCCCACTGTGTGCTTACTTTCTGATTAACATTTTTTAATGAAGAAAGTGAGAAAGAGAAAAAAGAGAGAAGCAATTTTTATTTAGTTTTTCCTGTGACTTTGTTCCTCCAACACTTTCTTGCATACATGGTTCTGGAGTTCAAACCTGCGTACTCGTGCATGCCAGGCAAGTGTCGTAACCACCGAGCCACTGCTCCAGCCCCTCTGATTAACATTTAATTCCTACTCCTAAATATGCCATGTGCAGTTTCGGGTGGAAATAAATTAAAACTGAAACATATGCCTAAATATGTATATATAAACAAATTTGATGTCAGGCATGGTAGCACACACCTGTAATCCCACTAACTTGGGAGGCTGAGGCAGAAGGATCCCAAGTTCAAAACCTGCCTCAGCAATTTAGTGAGATCCTAATCAACTTAGCAAGACTGTGTTTCAAAATAAAAAGGACTGGGGATGTGGCTCAGTGTAGTGCCACTGGGTTCAATCCCAGTACAAAAAAAAAAAGAAAAATGAGGCATAATTATTCCATCTGTTACTGCTTTTAAATGTTTTTCCTTGCTGAAAGATCTGTTACACTTTCTGAACATTCAGTAAGTGTGAAACTATAGAGAAAATGCATTCGTAGAATTTAAAAGGAAAACATACATCATGTATATAATTTGTGACTCAAGAAATAAACTGATAGCTCTGAAGACAAAGAATAAGTTGTGGCATAGTTTTTTTGGTATAGTTATTTAATAAGTAGTAACCAATTAAAGAACTGACAAAATAAAAATTTTTATTAAAGTATCTTTTCTTCTTGAAGAGATTAATCTTATTCAAAATGTAAATTATACGGTAATTTGTCTGACTTTGATGTCTTTGAAGTAGTTTGTAAAAGTCATGATTAACTTTCTTGTTATTTCAGAGTATCTGACTGTGTTCTCTCAGATGATTGCATTCCATGATCCAGAGTTGAGTAATCATCTAAATGAAATTGGCTTCATTCCTGATGTAAGTACTTGGCACACTGATAGAATATATGGTAAAAAATAAAGCAGACATGGGTAGCACAAAACAGTATGTTTTAAAAATTTTTGTTATGAGAATTCCATATCCGAACAAATTAATGCTCCTAACTATGGTCCTGTGTTTGTATGATCATCTCCATATTCTCACCTTAAGTAAAATGAAGGACCCTTATTTTCTTAACATATTCAAAACTATCAGGTTGTTCTGTGTATTACATGTTCTATGAAGCTTTTCATCTGGATTTTATGATTTTTAGGCCTAATTTTGAAGAAATTTGTACTTACCTAAAGTCTTTTCTTTTCAGCAGCAAGGACAATTTTAGAAAGACAATATAAATGCATGTTTATTTTCTTCTATTAATTAATCTAAAATGTAATTTTGTTAAGCAAAATGTATATTTATATTTGTGTGTATATATATATATTTTTTTTTTTAAAGAGGGAGGGACAGTGAGAGAGAGAGAGAAAGAGAGAATTTTATTTAGTTTTTCATGTGACTTTCATTGCTCCACCTGCATCCTCACACTTGCCAGGCAAGTGCTATAACTGAGCCACCACTCCAGCCTCATATTTTCTTTTTTTAAAGAGAGAGGGACAGTGAGAGCGAAAGATAGAATCAGTTTTTTAACCAATTAATAATAAAGTAATAAGTGAAAATAGTATCCAAGGTTACATATTTGGAGAGGGTATTGAAATTGTAAAGATATAAGGGGTTCTTTTTGTGTATTATATTTTACATTTTTACTTTTTTGATATTGAATATATACCCTGTTCAGTAGTACAATTAAAACATGGCACCTGTCCTCAAGTAATTATAATTTTTCAGGTGCTTTATTAAAAAATTATTGATAAGGCAGTCATGGTGGTGCATGCCTGTAATCCCAGCAACTCGGAAGCTGAGGCAAGAGGATCACAAGTTTAAAGGCAGCTTCAGCAACTTAGTGAGGCGCTCAGCAACTCACCCAAACCCTATCTCAAAAAAAAAAGGGGGGGCCTTAGGATATGTCTCAGTTGCTAAGCCCCCCTGGATTCAATCCCTAGTGCCAAGAAAATATTATTGATAAGAGGACATAATGTACATGCTATATTGTTAAAGTAGAAAAAGCAATTTATTAAGTAGTATTTTGCAGTTTTCTCATTTTCATAGAATGTAGTGTATATGTGCATATAAATAGGAAAAATTGAAAGGTTACATTCCAGGATATTAATTATGACTATTTGGGGTTGAAATAGTTTGTGGGGTTTTGTTGTTGTTTTGTTTTGTTTTGATTTTCTTTTTTGGTGGGGAAGATAGGTACAGTTCTAAATTTGTTTTCATTAAACATATTATTTTTTGTACTAAAAAATTTAAGCTGTATTATATGCTAATAGTAAATCACTATTTTTTCCACAGTGCATAAGAACAAACTACATTTTATGTTGAGACCCAAAGCACACCAAAGATATGAGTGTTTATGTGTATGTGTATAAAGAACCGAAACAAATTTTATATATTTTTCAATGTCTATATTTAATATGTTGATTTTGTAAAAGCCTATTTGAAAAACACTATGTAAAGTATTTTTAAAAGGCGTAACTAATTTTGAAATTTAAAAATTACAAGGGTGTTGGAGTTCAGTAACATAGGTCCTGTAAACCTCAAAAAAAATGCTTTTTGAGATAGAAATGTCCTCATTGCATCTTAATATTCTTTGCTTACTAATTATTTGTTTCCTCTGAGACCTGAATTTTGACCTGAAATGTTTATGTTAACACTCAATGCGTTTTGAAGTATTAATAATAACAGCAATAATATAAGTATTTCTCTTATAATTAAAATTAAGTCTTAGAGCTAAAACTTTAATTCATATCGTTTGCCATCAGTCATCTGCCCCCAGCCTTGTATATCTTTCATTGGAAGAATAGAGACTAAGACACAAATCTTGTTTTTTCCTTGTTTATTGCTCATAGTATTATATTGTAACTCTGTGATAACAATCCTCAGTCCCAAAGTAACCCTCCCTAATTACAGTTTCATTTGCATCTAGGCTTGTGGAGAAGCATCTTTCATTTGAGTAAAAAAAAAACTTATTAAGTGAAGGATCCATTAAGAATACATACAGGATCCAAAATAAAAAAACAATGGGAGGTCCTATATTATAGAAATTATAAAGTGTAAAAATAATAAGTGTACATATTAAGTATTCATTTTATATATATTTTACATGAAAAATTTGCCTTGTTATAAATACGAGGTATAAAACAATACTAGATTAAGTCTTATTACTATAACTGAAGAAATGATGAAGAAATGGATTGCCAAATTGGCTACATTGTTTTGAGGAAAAGAATACTAGTAACTAAAATCCAGGCTAAAAAAAAAAGAGATAATTATTTTTTAAAAATTCTCTTAAAAGCACCTAAAATGTGTTCAGGTCTAAAAAGAAAACTACATTAGTTCATTGCCATAGATTGACAAAGTATTAATGTAGACAAATAGGAATAGAATTATATAGACTATGATAAAAATCCTTAGATATGCTCATGACCATAAATGGTATTGAGAAGGAAAAATAAGTAATCTTTTCTTAAGTTAATCATATAATTGAATTCCGAATGATTATGATTTAAGAAGTAGGGTTGAGCAAAAAACACTGTTAAAACATGATACTGTGAACACATTAAATGTTTACTGTGTACCAAGCACCATTCCATCCTGTTTAAATGTAATCCTTCATCAAATCCCACAAGATTGTAAACAATGATTGTTAAATATTTACATATTAAGCCAGTTTGGAAGGATTACTACTAAGATGGAAATATAATTCTAGAGAACAGTAACCATTAACATTATTTTATAAAAGATAACAGTAGGTGATCAATCGCTTCTTAAAGGATTCTCATTATTTTGAGAAGACAAATATACTTGTTTATTTAGATATTAGGTCAGGGGTCTTCCATTATATTGTTAATACATTATTTTGGTTGAAAACATTTTTGAAACAAATGTGGCAAAATGCTAAGTCTGAGTGTAGGGTACCTTGGGGCTTTTTAAATGTGCTACTGTGCAGGTAGTGAGTTATTCGGTCATCAATACTTTTGATATAATGTGCCTGTTCTGTTAATGACCCACTCTTAAAATAATTGAGACTTTTCATGTAATTTACTAGAAAAACTCTCCACAATAATGTAGTATAATATAACTAATATTAATTTATATTTGTCAGCTGATTAATCTTGTGAGACATTCATAAGTCATGAGGGATGGGAGATAGAAATGGCTAGTACATGGCAAATGCTGAACATCCCTCATGCCCAGCCACTGGTTTCTAATGGTCACCTTCTAATCATTGATAATAAAATGCCTCTATGTATATTTGTGAAAAAGTATTCTACTTATATTTCCAAATGCCCTCTATGTACTTGTTTTTTCACTACTGAGAATTGTAGAATAGAGAAATTGAGGAAAGAGATTATATCTTAACCTGTAGAAAATACCCATGTCTCCAGTAATTTTCATGTCACAGAATGTGGCAGATGAAAATTATTTAATTAAAGAAAGCCAAATGGTTAACTAAAAAATTTTTTTTTAAAAATCTTTAATTTTTTTTTGAGGGTGGCTATTTTCTCAAGTCTGGATAATATAAAAATGTTTAGAGGCCATTTTTTAATTTACTTTTGTAAGCATTTGATGTTTTGGTGTAGATATTGTTAATAATGAATATTGGTGGACAGGGTGCAGTGAAATACAGAATTTTTTTGACATTTTTGTAACTATCAGTTACATCTTTTTAGTTGCATTCATTAGTTTTTATATGAAGCATTCTTTTACTTTTCTCTTAAATTATTATCTTTAATATTCTACCTTTAAAATAACTGTTGAGGAAACTCTGTGCCTCTAACAATAACACAGGTAGGATTCATCAAGAGGAAGTTTTATGAGATTCGAAACTGAGTTCACTACTCAAGAACTAATCCTATCAAAGGAAGCCCTCATTAATTTTCCATCATTGAAATGCAGACTTCTGTTGCAAGAGAGATTGTGATTTCTGGCTCCTTTCCATTTGCTACAGGTCACAGCTCTGAACCTCAGCAGTGCTGAAGCTTAAATAGCTGAGAGTATCATACACTGATGTGATGCTTAGATTATATATGTCATGGTAGTTATGTGATTTACATATAAATAGAGTAATGCATATTCAGCCAAATTGGGGTCATTATGATTTTTATCATTTTTTTCTTGATGTGTGTTTGCTTCTGGAAATATGCCAGGTCCTTAAAATGAGAACAGGGAGGTATGCTTCCTCGTTCCTGAAATGCTAGGAATAGCATTCAGCTTACAAATTATGAAATGTTGTCCCCTGTCCATTAAGAGAATGATAAGGACTATATCTAGAATAACCCATAATAAGAGTCCTACCAGGGGCTGGAAAGGAAGCCCAGGGGTAGAGTGTTTGCCTGGCATATGCAAAGACCTGGTTTCAATCCCCAGCACCACATATACCACATACACAATTAAGTGTCAGAAAAATGAAGACCAGATACAGATGAAAAAGTGAATAAAATTGACTCTTTCTCTCTCTCTTTCTCTCAACTTGCTGAGACCTGGAGTATGTGGTTTCTTGTGTGATAGCTGCTATGGTGTACCTGACATTAGTCCTAACCCCAAAGACCCTTAAATACAACTGACTTCTTAGTCTCTCTTTTCATAATAAATCCTGAATACTTTTCAAAAGGGCCCAGATCTTAGAAACCAAATGGTTTATTAATCATTCAAAATAATATTTTTGATAACTTCTTTCTAAAAATCATACATACAAGTAAAATATCTAGCAGGTTTTCCAGTTTAGTAAATCATCAACTGTCTCCCCACCACCAGCATCTCCACAATCTGTTTCTAATCTAATGTATTCTTATACCAGATGAAAGACAAGTGAAAAGAAGTATAGCATATTGTACTGGTTCTCAAAATTTTTAGCCTTAGGATCCTACATATTCTTAAATTAATGGGAACTCCAAAGACTTTTTATTTGGCTTTTATCTATCAGCATTTACTGAGATATTTTAAAAAATTAATATATTAATTCCTTGAAAATAATAGATTTGTAGGAATTAATCTAAATAACATTCTGAAAAATATTGTGTCTCCTCCCAAAAAATAGAAAAGTGGTGTTGTTTTATATTTTTACAATCTTTTTAGTTAATACAAAAAATATAGATTCTTATATCTGCTTCTGGATTCAATCAATCTGAATACATTATTTTGGTTGAAGTATGTGAAGATTTGTGACTTGCAGGTGTTGGTAAAGTACCTTCTCCAACCTTGATGGTTTCTTAAAGCTTAGTTGAAATGTACAATCTGAAACTGTATCAAGTAAACTTTTCACGTACTGTTACATTAAAATCCAGCTATCTGTCTTAAATTTCCAATGACTACCCATACATGATGTTTTAATATTATAGGTTGGTCAATATAGAAAATATTGGTTGAATTTTCAGATCTTCCAACTATGAAGCATCTCATTATACAACACCAAAAAATTACATTCATTAATATCATCACTGATTTTATCCAAAAAGTCATTTGGAAGCTGCCAAGCTTACTGTGGTAGATACAAGTTTTCTGATATTCTCATCTTTATCTGTCAGCTCAAATATTTTCTTGAAGTAACAGGCTCACTTTGTTCATTTTTGAGAAATATTGGTCAAATATCTAAGCTTTAAAAATTGCTTATCTGTGATTCTATCAAGTAAAAATAGTATTTCTATAAAGACATTTAATAATATTCATGTTTATTTCTTCACAAGCATGACTACTATTAGACTTTGGGGCCATTACCTTGATTTGTGCTAAGATGCCAGCAATTTGTTCCATCAGCTTCACAACATTAGCACAAATGTCAACATAGTAAGAAAAAAATAATAAGTTAGCATTATTATGAAAATAGTTTGATATGATGAACCATCATTTAAGGAAGGTGATAATAGAAGATAAACTCTCAGACCTTGATGCCATATAAACCAGTGTTCTAGATCCTGGTTTTTCAGTGTACCAACTACAAAACCTTATTCTAGCTTCTCTTACCCACAATTCTCCTACCATTAATGTAGATTATGATAAATCTTAATCATAGAATTTTTATGATGATTAAATAAGGTAATACATGTAAATTGTTCTAAACAGTTATAGGCACACAGTAAGTATAAAGAGGCTAACTACTATTGGTATCATTTTTTTATTATTATTTTGTCATGGTACTGGTGTTTGGTACCATGAGTGCTCTACAACTGAGTTACATTCTCAGCCCTTTTCCTATATTTTGATATTGAGACAGGGCTTCTACTAAGTTGCCTACAGCGGCTTTGAACTTGTGATATCCCTGCCTTAGCCTCCCAAGTCACTGGGATTACAGGAGTGTGCCACCATGACTAGCTTGTTCATTATTATTAGAGTCTGATCACTATTGCTATTGGTTGCACTATTGCTTTGGTTATATTAATAGTTTTTACATTTAGAAGAGGCTTATATTTCAAGCTATAATAAATATATTATTTTGCTGCATCAGTTAATGAGCAGTCTGTCAGAGAGTGTTTGGTATAATAACAGTTAAGACTCATTTGTCTGAATGTGTTAGATTTCCTGCCACTTTGAATTTTAATCTTTCTATTGGTTTGAAGTAGAGGTATTTCTGAGTCTCCCAGAAAGTACTTCATGGCATTTTTTATAGTCTTTTATTTTAAATAAATTAAAATTCTGTTTGAAAATTTTGAAGTTTTTTCCAGTGTTCAGTGAGATAATAGAAAGTTTCTCTGGAAGCACAGCTATCCTTTCCAAAAATGATAGTATATATCTAAGAACTATTAATTTGCTGAAGTTATATTAGTGTTAATTTCATTTCTAGTTTTTCAGTTGAATATTGTTAGCCACCTAAAAATAAACAGTGAAAGGTATGTTTATGTAATTATTTATTTTTCTATTTTATTTTCTTATTCAGGGAAATCATAACTTGCAAAAGACATAACTAATATAACCATATTAGTATATCCACTTACATAATGCTATGGGGAGGCATTTACAATTTAACCTCTGGGTCCAGTGGTTATGATGAATTATTTTTATATGTTTCAGTTATATCTGAATAATTTGCAGAAGTAGAATATAAGGGATATTAAAAACCAAATATATTAAATATTTTAGGAAGTTTAAGAACAGGAAACCTCAAATTTTATTCCACATGTTTCTCATTTTGCAAGTATGTAGATATGACTTCTGTGGTGTGCTCTGTGCTGTGATGCATAGACCTGGAGGATATCCATGATGTTCATACTGATTGCAGATTTCAAATACATCTTTAATAGGTTCTAGTTTATTTCTGGTTCTTTGTACCCTTGTGTAGTCAACACACAGTCATCAAAAGAAAATATTGAAAGATCTCATAGCTTTGCTGGAGAATAACTGTTTTTTTCTGTTCCATAATTGCAAAACATTTTTAGATTTATTAGCAAAATTTAGAATCATAAATGAAACGTCTTTTAAAAAACTTTCTATACCATGTTTTTTCTAATCACTTTGTAAACACATCTGCTTATTACATATGTCCACTTAAATTGTATCAAATAAATGTTAGTGGATAACTGTCATTTTAAAAAAAGATTTTTCTCACACATTCTTTTAGCAAAATATAATGATCCAGATTCTTGTTGCAAAATGTTGCATGACAAGGTCCTTGCCAGTGAATGATGGACTGAGTACAAATTTTATATTTATTCGTTGTTTTCTCTGATTCATGTTAAGGGAATTCACCACAGATATTATTTGAACACCAAAAGTTTGAAATTTCACTTACGTGACCAGTTTTATCATTTTACTGGAGTCTGGAGCATTACTCCCTATCTCTTTGCATTCATCTTCTCACTGGTCTACTAATTATGAATCATTTTTCTTTATCAGTTTTCTTCTCTTTAATAAGGCTGGAAAATGAAATATTCTGAATTCTCATCTCTGTTCAATGAAAACTTTTTTATTAAAAAGAAGTCTATACTATGATGCCACCATATCCTTTATAGCTTATTGAAAGAGGATGCAATACTTTGGATAGCACAAAAGAGAAATGAAGGATGGTAATGATGATTTATTTCAGTATTATACAATCAGGTGTGTTTGAATATGTTTTATTCCCACCAAAACCCATATTGAGGCTTAATTTTTCAATCTGGCAGTGTCAGGAGGTGGTGTTTAGTGGTAGGTGATTAGGTCATGGGGTACTGACCTTATAAATGGATTATTTTTCTTGAGAAACTGTTAATTCTCTCTGTCTCTGTCTCTCTCTTTCTCTTTCTCTCTCTCTCTGGTACCAGGGACTGAACCCAGGGGGACTTAACTACTAAGTCCCAGCCCCAGCAATTACAGATTTTACTGTGAGACAGGATCTCACTAAATTGCTGAGGCTTACTTTGTACTTGTGATCCTCTTGCCTTAGCCTCCCCAGTGGTGAGGATACCAGAACTGGTGAAACTGTTAACTCTCTTGATACTGGATTAGATTTCATGAGAGTGAGTTAAGTCTCACCGGACTGGATTAGTTCTTGTGAGAACAGGTTGTTAAAAAGTAAAATCCATACAGAAAGGAGACAAAATTAAGAATTCAAGGAACTTGTTGTAAAAGACCCAGGTAAATCATTAAGTTCATTTAAATATAATGCTGAGCTGGCTCAATGGCATACACTTATAATTCCAGTCACTAGTTCAGGGCCAACCTGGGCAACTTATCAAGACCCTGTCTCAAAATAGAAAATAAAAAGGATTGGAAATGTGTCTAATGGTAAAATGCCCCTGGGAATTCAATACCTAATATCAAAAATAAATTAAATAAATATAAGATTGAGATTAAACAATCATGTTAATTATGTTGTGGTATAGAATGTGTGTTATGGTATAGAATGTAAAAAATGTTTTTTCATATTCGTATTTCTATGAAATTTAACTGGGTGTTTCAGAAATTAATTTTTTAAGAAAAGGAAGAGGAGGGAGGGAGGGGAAGGAGAAAGAGAATCAACTTTATTGTTTAATCTTGCCTTTGTTTCTCCAACACGTAGTTGTGTATATGCTGCTGGGGTTCAAACCTGAGTCCTTGCACATGCCAAGCAAGTGCTCCAACTGCTGAGCCACCACTCCAGCCCCAGAATCGTTATCTTTCATGACAAAAATAAGTTTGTTCTTTTACTTAGTTCTACTTTTTTAAATCTATGGTTACATCTAATATGTAATAACTCATGAAAATGACAAGGATAGTATGATCCAGGTTTTCTAGAATTTTTTGTATCTATGTAAAATTTTAGCTGTACGTGTATAGAAATATATCAAGTATATTATTTTGGACTATTACACTTTGAGGGTTTTGGAAATTTTTTATAAATATAGCATATTTCTTTAATCACAGAAAGTTCTTTTCAGGAATGTTTTGAGACTAAAATTACAACAGACTTTTTAATTACATAGGGAGTAATTTACCCAAAATTTATGTTATTAATAGGAAACTTAGAAAAATACCAATAAGCCAACTTGCTTCTGTCTTAACAACATTATATAGTGCAATCAACAGCAGACTAAACATATGAAATAGTGGATTTATTTATAATATGTACCTTTATAATATTTACTGTGACCTTGCTCAAGCCTTAGATGGCTTACCCCAATATACAGGGAAAAATAAATAACACCTACTTTGACAACCCACAGAACTCTGTGAGACTAAGTTAAGTATATGAAATAATGGTGCTAATCCAATGTAAGCTAACATTTTAGTTGAGGAAAGAAGACATAGCTCAATTTAGGAGGTTTCAAGTCTTGAGCCAAATTACCAGGTTAAAAAAATTGCATGTATTAGAGAATCTCCCATCAGTAACATATTGAAATATACCAGACGACTTAAATGGATAAAATTTTTTGATTTTCAGAATGCAGGGGAATATATATCCTAGAAATTCTCTACTTCAATATGCATGTCTTCAAACCTTGGCAAGATTCAGGAACATTTACGTCAATATTGTCATTAATGTGCCAGAAACTATGTTCCATCATCCTTTGTATTTTCAAGTATATGAATCAGATGTTTGGATTTCTTTGCATCTGACAGAGCACTAGCATAATAGTTTTCATATAAACCTTTAGTAAAATTGGTTGTCTAATTTTAGCAATAATCTTTTGCTTTAAGGTTTCTCATACCCCAAATTGTTAGAACATGATTATTTTTCTATTTTAAAAATTCTAAATAGTTGCTTTATGAATCACTCTCAGTTTTCCTGTAGATTTATAGTTCTCACCCTCGGACTATTATCCCTTTATTGGTAGTTATGAAAATGAAGGGAGATTTTGTACTTAAGTTGTTTCCCCAAGACTCCATAACAGATAGGGCAGGGAGTAACCTTAATTAGGATGAGCTGCTTAGTACTGCCTTGCCTGTATTATACACTTTTTTTTGTTTTGTTGTTTACGTGAAATCCATTCCTATTCCACTGAATGTGCCCTGATTTAGCACAAAACACTGTCTTTCTTCATTGTTAAAAAGAGAATGCTTTTTGAAAATGAATGGTACAGTGGAACAACATAAATCTTTTATGGAACATTTTCCTGGTTTTTAAGAATTTCCTTTCATGTTAATCCTTCTTATACTATATGTATCTAAGAAGACAATAGTAAGACAGATATAAATCAAATAAAGGGTCCTGTAAAATTTGGAAAGTAGAAGAAAGATTTTATGTACAGTACTGGAGACTTATAGTGCTTACCTGCATGTACAAGGTCCCAGGTTCTATCCCTAGCACCACATGCACAAATAAATAAAGGAAAAAAAAAGATGAAAAAAATAGAATATTAATTCTAAGAGTCAATAGGGCTATATATATTAACTTGTCCTCATTAGAGTAGGCTTTACCTTAAATGAATCAACCTTAACCTGTAAAGTAGTTGCTTTGCAGTCTTCTCCTTCGATTCCTCTGTCTCTAAATTTCAACACAACGTATGCGTTTCTTATTAGATTGCTTCATGAGTTTACTTCCGAACTTTGGGTTGTTGAAATACTTTCGTGTTTGTTATGACAATGCTAATTATAATTCCTATGCTTAAATCTGATATATGTCAATATCATCTGCCAGTTTTAGATCAGTTAATTGATCTTTACAGTTGTCCTGAAGTAGGTATGTGACTTTGCCAGATCACGAAGTCCAAGGTTTCAACATTTCAAGATGGGATTGTCTAAAGTTCTTGGAAACCTGCTCATTTTTAGGCAGCCTGTTTTTGAACATCTGGATATACATTTTCCTGATGTATATGCAGAGAATTATTGCACTTACAGTCAATATGTATTTTATGCAAAACACTTCTTATAATTTAAATACAAAAATTCTTCTGTTTGGAGATAAACAGACAATATCATGGAATATGAAGGTGGACTAAGGTCAATTGGAAGGAACTCCCTTTGTAATAGTGAAACATGTGAGTGGAGAGAGTAAACATTCATAAATTTAAAAATCCTTTTGATAAAATCAAATGAGTCATCCAGACTTTATATTTTAAGAAATATTATATTTACTATTAAATCATTTTCATAAATTTTCTAGTCATTAAACGATAATTTTCTTCTTTTAAAAATCAATAATGAGCCCCGACTTTTTTTAATCGATAAATATAAATTTTACATTATCTGACCTTATGGAAAAACCTCACCAAATGCTAAACATAACTATTCTCACTTGATGTTGCTAGGGGGCAGTATTTACTTACTGACTCTACAGATAAACACTGTGCCAAATCAAGCATATATAATTTCATGATCTGAGAAAATACTTAGAGCATGTATGATTTCTTTTCATTGAGTTTGTTTCCAACTTTTAATTAGGAAATAGCTAATGATACCTCTAGCTTGATAAGAGCATATGTATTTTATCCTCACAATTAAATATTTCAATATTTATTTGCTTTTAAAAAATAAAACCTGCTTGATATTCAAAATTATTTCTTATTTTACTCTTTTTTTCTGAATCAGACATTATGAAACTACTAATACCTTGATAAATTTAGATAAATATCAATATTTTTTCTTATAAGATTTTTAAAGAAATGTAGAAAGAGTGAGTAACAGGCATTAAAATTGCAAACATTATCATTTTCTAACCTGATCTTAATTTAATTTATAATAGGTGACTGTTACTAATGAGTTTCTAGGAATTGTTATATATTAAAGATATTAATTCCACTCAAACTATTACTTTTCAAATACTAGATGAAGCTTCATTGCCAGCTTTTAAATAATGTTTGAAGAAATTTTATCACAATTTGTATATATAACAAAACTGAAAGTTTAACAATTTTTTCAGTACCTCTTAGTAGGTAAGTGAAGAAATTTTTTCCCAGTTGTATTTTTCTCTTTATTCATATTTGTTGAAAATTTAAAGAAACACAATTCATCAGTAGTTGGATCTTTTAATATATTCCTGCCAGTTATCTTTATTGTATATTTTTCATTCCTTCAGCAAATATTTGTGTGCCTATTATGTGCCAAGCATTTTTCTATGCACTGGATATTTCAGAGAAAAAACAGGCAAACTCTTTGCCCTCATATACTGATGGGGATAGATGATAAAGAAAATAAGTATATACTGTATTATGTTCGGTATTGGTAAGTTCTAGTGAAAAAGAAAACTAAAGAGGGACATGAATATTAAGTGCCACCTAAAGGAAAAATTTGATTTTTAAATAAGGTTGATTAAATAATTTTTAAATAAGATTACCAGGAAAACCTCTAAAAAGTATCTTTTTCTTTTTCTTTTTTTTTTACTAGATGCAAATGTTACTAAAATTTATTACCTTAAAATAAATGGAAAATGATGTTATCAGTACATTTTAAATCTCTGAAAAATTTTGGAACAGAGAAAACTTTTAACTTTCTTAATCCTAGTATTTCCCAAATGCATTTAGGAAAAGAATGTGTTTTTCTTGTAACATACCATGAAACAGGCCTTCTCAAGAGCACATTTTGAGAGATGCATATTTTAAGAGCAGAATTTTGAAACAGGAAGACTTTCATTTTTTAAAATGTCATTCCAAAAGCCAGTCCTATATAATTTTAATATAAGGTAACAAAAGGACCAAAGGACTAGAGGCAAGAAATAGGATGCTATCTTTTTTTTTATTTTTTCTTCTACCAATGGTTGAAGGATTGAAGATTGAACCTAGGGTCAAGCATTTTTTTTTTTTTTTTTTTTTTTTTTTTTTGGTGGTGCTGGGGATTGAACCTTGCTAAGCAAGGACTCTACCAACTGAGCTATGTCCCAGCCTAGAAAATGTAACTTTTGAATAAATGCCTTAAGGAAATAAAGGAAAGACCAGTTCAAGCAGAGATGTACCAGCAAGTGCTACAGCCCTGAGGTGGGCACATATCTGAAACAGCAACCAAGAAAGCATTATAATTAACCACAGTGACCAAGAAGATGAGATCAAACACATGATAGAGGGCTAGATTATGTAGAATATTATAGATCATATCATTAGGGGGCTTTGGCTTTATTATTAGTAATAGAAAGCCACTGGGTATTTCTAAGTTAAGAGCATTGACATCAGATCTAAATATTTAACAATATCTTTTTTTTTTTAAGAGGAAAGACAGTATGAGAGAGAGAGATAATCAATTTTTATTGAGTTTTTCACATGGCCCTCATTGCTCTGACACTTAATTGTGTATGTGGGTGCTGGAGTTTGAACCTCTGTACCTATGCATGCTGGGCAAGCGCTATAACCGCCAAGCCACCGCTCCAGCCCCAACAAATAATTTTGATTGCTAAGAAAAATGCAAGATCAGGTAAAGGTAGAATCTGTACTAGTCATGGACTATTGTAGTAATCCAGGCAAGAGATTATGGTGGATTGAATTATGATATTACCTGTGTGAGTAGTGAGAAATTTTTGTATTCTGTGTATATTTTGAAGGAAGAAGAGCAGAATTGCTGGTGACAAATATGAAGTGTGTGAAAAGAAAGGGGTCAAGAATGATACTGGATTTTTTATTTAACTGTGCAAGAAGGATAAAGTTGCTCTTTTTTATTTATTTTTTATTAAGAAATTTATTTGTTGAACAATCAAACATGCTTCTAATGAAAAAATATAATCTATATAGAGAGAGATTCTGAACATTAGATTTACTCCCAGAAAGCCCCCCCCCAAATCATCCATCCTTATCCCTCCCCATCTCTCCCTCCCAATGCCTTAGGTTGTATGTCCTTACACCTTTTCCAATTTAAAACATGAGAGTTGACCTCCTTTCTCAATGGCCAGTGTCTAGCTCCAACCTCCACAGAAGAGTGAAGACATTTGACCCTTGGTTCTCTGGGTTATGCTGATTTTACTCAGCATAATTTCTTCCATAGCCTTCCATTACCTTTGAAGACTGCAATATCATTGTTTCTAATTGCTGAGTAATATTCCATGGTATATATGTACCAAAGGTTTTGGATCCATTCATCCAGTGAGGGGCATCTGGGTTGTTTCCATAATTTAGCTATTGTAAATTGAGCTGCTATGAACATCAATTTCACTGTGTCACTATAATGTGCTGATTCTAAATCCCCTGGAAAAATACCCAGGAGAGGAATAGCAGGATCATATGGTGGGTTCATCCCTAGTTTTGGGGGGATTCTCCACACTGCTTTCCAGAGGGGCTGTAACAGTTTGCAGTTCCACCAACAATGTGCTAGTGTACCTATGTCTGCACAAACCCCTCCCAGCATCTATTATTATTTATTTTCTTCATTTTTGCCAATCTGACTGGCATGAGGTGATATCTTAATGTAGTTTTCATTTGCATTTCTCTGATTCCTAGTGATTTAGAGCACTTTCTCATGTATTCATTGGCCTGATCAATGTCCTCTTTTGAGAAGTTTCTGTTTAGTTCTTTGTCCCATTTATTGATTGGGTTGTTTGTGTTTTAGTAGTTGATATTTTTGAGGATTTTGTAAATTCTGCATATGAGGCGCCTATCAGAAGTATCACAGTCCATGATTGTCTCCAGTTCTGTAGGAAACCTCTTGACTAATTGATTATTTCCTTGGCAGTGCAAAAGCTTTTTAGCTTAATAACATCCCATTCACTGATATTTTACTTTACTTCCTTCACTTTAGCAGACATGTTGAGAAAGTCTTTGCCTGCTCCCAAATGCCGAAGTGTTAGACCTAACTTGTCCACTATCAGTTGCAGGGTAGCTGGTTTAACTCCAAGCTCTTTGATCCATTTTAATTTGATTTTCATGCAAGGTGAAAGATAAGGGTCTAATTTCAACTTTCTGCAAGTGGCTGACCAGTTTGTCTAGCACCATTTTTTGAATAGGCTGTCTCTTCTCCATGTAATATTTATTCCCCCTTTGTCAAAAATCAGATGCTTAAAGATTTGTGGGTTTGTTTCAGGGTCTTCTATTCTATTCCATTGTTCTTAATTCCTGTCTTGATACCAGTACCATGTTGTCTTTATTACCTACAGCTCTATAGTATAGTTTTAGGTCTGGAATAGCAAAACCACCGGTTTCTTCTTTCTTGCTTAGTAATGTTTTGGCTATTCTGGGTTTCTTATTGTTGCAAATGAATTTGAGAATTGCCTTTTCTATATCTGTAAAGAATGACATTGGTATATTAATGGGGATTGCATTGAATCTATAGAGTACTTTTGGCAGACTGGCCATTTTATTATATTGATTCTGCCTAACCAAGAGCATGGAACATCTTTCCATCTTCTTAGGTTGTCTTCGATTTCATTCTTCAATGTCTGATTATTTTTGTTGTAGAGATCTTTGACTTGCCTTGTTAGGTTAATTTCCAAGTATTTTCTTCTTTTCGAGTATATTGTAAATGCGACTGATTTCCTAATTTCTTCTTCTCTTTTATTGTTAGTGTATAGGAAAGCTATTGATTTATGGATGTTGATCTTGTAGCTCACCACTTTGCTAAATCTGTTTACAAGTTCAAACAGTTTATTGGTAGAGTTTTTTTAGATCTTCCAGGATCATATCATCAGCAAAAAGGGAGAGTTTGACTTCCTCTCTTGCTATTAATATCCCTTTGATTTCTTTCTCTTGCCTTATTCCTCCTGCTAGGGTCTCAAAGAATGATATTGAATAAAAGTGATGAGAGCGAACATCCTTGTCTTGTTCCCGAGTTGTGAAATGTTTTCAGCTTTTCTCCATTTAATATTGTACTAGCCGAGGGTTTAGCATATAGAGCCTTTATATAGTTTTTAAAAGCTCCTTTGAGGATCAAAGGGTGCTGAATTTTATCGAAGGCCTTTTCTGCATCTATTGAGATGATCATATGGTTTTTGTCCTTGATTCTGTTTAAGTGGTGAATTACGTTAATTGTTTTGCGTATGTTGAACCAGCCTTGTATATCTTGTATATCTAGGATGAAGCCCACTTGATCATGATGGATTATCTTCTTGCTAAGTTTTTGAATATGGTTTCCTAGGACTTTTAAGGATTTTTGCATCCAGGTTCATCAGGGTTCATCAGTAGTTTTCTTTTTTTGATGTATCCTTGTTGGGTTTTGGTATCAGAGTTGTAGTTGCTTCATAGAAAGTGTTTGGGAGAGTTCCCTCGTTTTCAATGAAATAACTTAATAAGGAGAGGTGTTAGTTCCTCCTCAAAAGTGTGGTAAAAATCATCAGAGAAGCCATCAAGTCCTGGGCTTTTCTTCTTTGGTAGACTTTTAATTGCAATATGGATTTCAGTGCCTGTGATTGGGTTGTTTAGGAATTCAGTATTGACCTGTGTCAATTTAGGGATGTTGTATGTGTCTAGAAATTTATTCATTTCTTCCAAATTATCTAATTTTGAGGAATATAGGTTTTCAAAATATGATCTCATTCTTTGTTGGATTTCTGTGGGGTCAGTGGTAATCGATCTCTTTTCATTGGAGATTTTATTGATTTGCTTCATTTCTCTCCTTTTAGTGAAATTCATTAGGGGTCTATCTATCTTGTTTATTTTTTCAAACTACCAGCTCTTTGTTTCATCAATCCATTTTATTGTTTTTTTGTTCTCAATTTCATTGATTTCAGCTCTGATCTTGATTATTTCCTGTCTTCTGGTGGTTTTGGGGTTAGATTGTTCTTCTTTTTGATGGGCTTTGAGATGGAGCATAAGCTTATTTATTTGAGATCTCTCTTCATTTTTAATGTGGGCACTCAGTGCTATAAATTTTCCCCTTAGGAATGCTTTCATGCTGTCCCCGAGGTTTCAATATATTGTGTCCTCATTTTCATTCTCTTCAAAGAATTTTTGGATTTGTTCTCTCATGTCTTCTTGGATCTTTTCTTCATTTAATAGGGTATTATTCAATCTCCATGAATATGTGCATTTTCTGTTATGATTTTTACTGTTGATTGCTAGGGTCATGACATTGTGGTCTGATAAGATACACGGAATAATATCTAGTTTTTTATATTTGCTGAAATTATTTTTATGAACAGAATATGATCTATTTTGAAAAAGGATCCATGAGCTGCAGAGAATAAGGTGTATTCTGCTAGCTTGGGATGGAATATTCTATATATGTCTGTTAAGTCCATTTGATTTATGGAATTATTTAGGCTGATGATTTCTTTATTGATTTTTTGTTTTGATGATCTGTCTAATGGTGACAGAGGAGTGTTGAAGTTTCCCAGTATTATTGTGTTGAGGTCCATGAGTGGTTTGATGTCATGAAGTAATTTATTCACATAGTTGGGTGCACTGTTGTTTGGAGAGTAAATAATGTCATTGCCTGTTAGGTGAGTTTCTTGTAAGCAGCATATTTTTGGATTTTGTTTTTTGGGCCAGTCTGCTAGTCTGTGTCTTTTGAGTGGTGTATTTAAACCATTCAGTGCTAAAATAGAAGTGTGTAGTTGGTTCATAGTCATTGTGTCTTATTTAGCTAGTTCTGTGGTTGTCTTGGTTGGTTATTGATGAGTGATACTTTTACTGAATTACCTCTGTTTGTGAGTTTTGGGTATCCATTACTTGTTCTTCTGTCCGGAGTGTTTCCTTGAAATTCTTTGTAGGGTAGGTTGTCTATTGATGAATACTGTCAGTTTTGTCTTATCATGAAAAGTTCTTAC
>PVKS010001515.1:95457-139855 GCA_004027875.1 Aplodontia rufa
AAGTTCTTATTTCTCCATCAAATTTGAAGCTGAGTTTTGCTGGGTTTAGAATTCTTGGCTGCATGTTGTGGTCATTCAGATGTTGAAAGATACCTTTCCAAGGCTTTCTTGCCTCCAGAGTCTGGGTTGAAAAATCACAGACAGTTCTTATTGGTTTACCTCTGAATGTGATTTGGCGTTTCTCCCTTGCTGCTTTTAATATAGTTTCCTTGGTATCCCTGTTGTACATTTTGAATATGATGTGTCTTGGTGAGTTTCTCCTTTGATTAGGCCTGTTGGGTGTCCTATAAGCTTCCTGGATGAGCATGTCTGATTCTATTTTTATATGAGAAAAGTTTTCTTTCACAATTTCTTTGAGGGTGTTCCTCATACCATTCATGGGTGCCTCAGTTTCTTCCTGTATCCAATTACTCCCAGATTTTTTCTTCTCATTTCATCCCAGACATTTTTAAAATTCTGGTCATGTTGATTTTCTTTATTGCCGTCAGTGTGCTCAAGCGTGGTCAGCCTCTCCTCGTTGTCAGATGTTCTTTCTTCAATAGTAGAGGTTCTATTTTCTGCTGAAGTTAGTCCATTATTAAATTCTTAAATGGTCCCTCTCATGTCATTGACTACAGATTTTAGATCCGATACTTCCTTTTTGAGAATATCAATTTCTTTAATGATTGAGTTTCTCAACTCTTGAGTTTTCTCATTTATTCCCGTCATTATCTCTTCTTTTAATCTGTTGTTCCTTTTTGTTATTAGATCATTGGTACTTTGTTCTAGATTTTCATCCTGGTCCCCAGCCATAGGCCCCTCACTAGGGGAGTTGTGGGATTGATATAAACCTCTTTGAGATTGATTTCTCATGTCTGAAGAGATTCTTTCTTTCTTATTTGACTGGAGATGCCTTTGTGGAAACAATATAGGACTCGGGGGTTCTTCTACCTTCCCCCCCACTCTTAAGTACTAAGCTGTTGGATTGGAAATTTTGTCCAGTCCCTTACGTGGGATGGGGTATAGTCAGGAAAGTTGAGTTCAGAAGTCTACCCTCTTTACTGTGAACTGTTAATTACCCTTAAAAATATCCAACACCTCATGCGCTAATAGAACATTGTCAATATGTACAATCAAAGCTTACAATAAACAGTATTAAATTGGTTATTTAGAACAGACTGTAATAGACTTTTGAATTCAGCCTATGAAAGTAATGGTAGTGGTAATCTATTTTCGGCAGCATTAGTATTTAACTATCACATTTGTCAAACATCAAAAACATGCAAGTGTTATTCAGATTAACAATCACAATAGTAATCATTACAGAGCCTTAATGGTGGGGATTCAAAGGGTATTAACTAATTGGGAGTCAGAAAGGGAAGGTAATGGAAGTGAAATTTAGAGAAGGGATTATATTGACCAATTGTGGACAGTGAGAAAGTGGAGGAGGTAAAGGATTTGCTATAGAAAGAAAGGGAACTTGATAGAAAAAATAAAAAAGGAAAAGAAAAAAATTTTAAAAAAAGATAAAGAAAGAAGAAGAAAAGAAAACACAGATCCAGAGGGGAGCTAAGATAGCTGTGGCCTAATTTAGGAAGGGTAAAATAGATATTACTAAGATTTGGATAATCACTTAAGGGAAAAAGTTCCCCCTGGTCAATTATGCTTGTCAGGCACAATATACTTCAAATATTATATGTACTGACCAGAATCCCTCTTCTCAGGAGGGAGATCAAGAATAGACAGGATAAACAAGAGGGAATATGAGAGACAATAGAGAGAGAGAGGAAGAAAATAAGAAAGAAACATAAAAACAAATAAAAGAAAAAAATTTAAAGAAAAGAAAAAAGGAGGGGGGAGAAAACCCCCCTAGAAATTAAAAGAACAGGGAAATAAAAAACAGCTAGTACTTTTATATGACCATGAACCAATAAACTTTTCCAGTTATCACACTAATACAAATCAAGAACAGGAGAGAAACGAAGAAAAAAAGAGAAAAAATGAATATATACAAAAAGAGGGGTGAAAAATAGAAAAAATAATAATAAAAACTTGGAATTATAGTCAGTAAGAGAGTCTCTGGTCCCTTGGGAGGAGATGTTCACTGTCTGCATGGGTTTCAGAGGCAGGGTCTCTCAGTTAGGAATTTCAGGGGATCTGAAAGTCAGAAGTGTTATGTAATGTTTTCAATGCTCCCTCTGCTGGTGGTTGCCAAAACTGACTACTGTGATTTTTGTGCTGGGGCAAAGGATTCAGCACATTTAACTTATAAGGGATCCTTCTGCCTGGGGTGGTGGTGGCTGGGGCTGAGCAATGCTCCCCGTTTTTTCCACAAACCCAAAACCCCTTACACAAAGTGGAGGCATGGCCTGTTCCAGGCCTTCTCTTCCCAGATCAGCCTGTGGTCTGTGGCCTACTCCAGTTACAGTTTTCAGAGCCTGTTTTGCGGTCCCCAAGAGAGCTGGCCCCAGTACGGAGAGTGGAAGCCCTCTAGGGCATTAAAGATGGAAGCTGCTGGACTCTCCTGCTGCCACCACCATTGGCCACTGCCACTGGGCAGCCTGTTCCACTAAGCCTGTTTTTCAGTCCCAGAGAGAGCCAACCCAGGTACAGAGAGTGGAAGTCTCTTAGAGCATTAAAGATGGAGGCTGGTCAGTTTTTACACCGCTGCTGCCAGGCAGCCTTCTCCACTAGGCTTGACTGTGGGCAGCTTACAGACGCTGATCTCACTGCCAGGCAAGAGCATAAATGCAGAATGCGAATGTGCAATTTCGCTATCTTTAAAGCATGGAGGCTTCTCCATGGTGATGTGTTAGCAGGCTGCTAGACTCCTCCCCCAGTCTTGAGCCCAATGTAAACAATGATGGCTGTGTGCCCTGTCCCAGGCAGGATGGAAAAATCCCTCTTTATCTCCACTCATTTCTCCCAAGGCTCTGCTCCTCATATCCACTGAGCAAATTAGGACTGGGTTTTCAAGATGCTAGTACTACAAACGCATCTCAAAATACTGGAGAAAAACCTGAGGATTTCCTGTCCAGTCTCAGAGCCGCTGGGGAAGCCGTCTCTCTTCAGATCGCCATCTTGGCTCCTCTGATAAAGTTGCTCTTAACTGTTGTTTAAGTCTGCACTTGAAACTGCAGATTTTGGAGGAAGTTTCAAGAACTCAATATAATATATATTATATATGTACATGTCTGTTAGAAAAGCATACAAATTTGGAATTCATGGGAAAGATCTGAAGAATGAGCTATAAATACAGGAGTCTTCAAACCATGCACTCACTATTTGGAGAAAAATAGAAATGATAAAAGGTCCAGGAGTTGAACCTGGGACAATCAAATACTTAAAAGTCAGAAGGGTGAACAGGAACTAATAAAGGAGATGAATAAGGAGCAATCAGAAAGGTAAGAAGAAAACCAGATGAGTGTGTTGTCTTTGAAGCCAAGTATTGGAGGGGGAATGTTTTCAGGAAGTGGGAGTAGTCAACTATGTCAAATCCTGGTGATTTGCAGAAAGAGATTAGCAATGAGATTTAGCAACATGGAAATAGTCATTAACAAAGGCAAGAACAGTTTCTTTGGTGAGGAGGTGGGGGCAAAAATCTGATTGTAAGGGATTGAGAATATATTTAATGAACATTTTCTATTTTTATTGAACTCTAACTTTCGTAGAGCCTGGACCTATACTTTTTTCACTACCATATTCTACTACCTAACAGACTGTTGAGTGTATTTGCCAAATTAATGGATAAAAGAGTGAAATAACCTTTACTATAAGAATCTTTTTTTATGTTCGGGGCTGGAGCAGTGGCTCAGCAGTTACAGTGCTTGCCTGGCATGCACAAGAATGCAGGTTCGAAATCCCAACACCGTCTACACAACAAAGCGTGGGAGCAATGAAAGACACATGAAAAACTAAATAAAATTAATTCTTTCTCTCACTGTCCCCCTCTCTTAAAAAAAAACAACAAAAAAACAGAATCTTACCTTTCTGCAGAGCTGCAGAAAGAAGGGTAGAAGAAGCCCTATAAGCACCTGTAACTTTGGCTCCATAGCCCTGTGGTGGAACCTCTATTGTGGTAGCATTTAACTGTAAAGCATTTTATTTATCTATTCCATGTCTGATTCATCTGTTATCATGAGAAATGTGCATATGGCACAAATCATTTCCTGTTGAATGAATGAATGAATGAATAAACATGCCCAGACTTAATTATAAAATAAAGCATAATGCGATAGGTTATTATTTTAAAATGTACTATAATTGTGTATAGTACAATTATCAGCCCAGAACTAATTATTAAACATGGTGTGGTAGGTAATTATAATAAAAATAAGATACAGTTAATTATAATTGTATATAGTACAATTATCACATGTATACAAAGTATAGTGAAATAGTTAAAGTATATAAAAATTTTTCATAGAACAAATAGTTTTGAGGCAGACTGCAAAATCTTATAGAAGTTTGATTAATGGAAATGATAAAGAATATTTGAAGAGGAAAAGGGAGAAATCACATTGACATTGTATTTTCAGATCTCATAGTAAATCGTGTATTTTGGCATAATGAAATACAAAGAAATTTAGCCTGATGATCTATTTCTTAGGTTGATATTAATAATATCACTCTAAATTTGCAGAGTTTGTTACTGTTACTATTTGTTACTTTCATATACATTATTTCGTTCTTAGAGGATCTCTGTGGCATGGTAATTTCCCTACTTCAACAATAAAGAATTTGAGAATCACACAGGGTAACTCTGTGACTTGTCAGATTTATAACTGAAATGCTTTTTTTTTTTTTTTTACTCCAGTCCTTGGCTGTTTTCACTATTACACAATAGCCTAAATATTAGCATAAATAAGAATTTGTACACTTAATTTGGAATGCTAAGGTATCATGAAACAGGAGAATGATGTGATCACAGTTGCACTTCTGGAAAGATAAGTTTGGCTGAAGGAAATATTGAAGCAGTTAGAAATTGAAAGCAAGGCAAACACATGTGAAACATTTGCCATAGTTACTACAAAAAGAAATGATAACCCATACAAGGCTGTTTCAGTATAAAGGGACAGAAACAGCAGACCGAGGAGATCTTGTCGAAATGACACCTATAGGGTTTGAAAGAAAATACTTTAAGTTTATATAATGTAAGTGACTGGAATAATGGGTGCTAATGGAAGAGGCAATTTTAGGGTGGACACAAGTATGATATCTTGGATGTAGTTAAGTTATATCCCGATATTGATTTATTTAAAGCTTTCTCTTACATTTTATTAAATGGAACAAGAGCATCATAATTTGGAAGCATAGTTTATGCTATTACTAAGAATACTTTCTAAGTAAGTACTCTGTACAATTCCTTGTTCATTGCTGAGTTTTGTTTTGGTGTGGTATGGTTTTGGTTTTATTCCTCTTTTCATTCAGACGGGTGTAAAAATGAACTGTCCTTGGCATTGTATAAGTCTGGTAGTTTTTGCCTCTGATCATTTCAAATATTCCCTTCCTCGTTGTGTGTAGTTTCCTTAAATTGATGTCCTCTTCAGTATTTGGCAATGATTTAAGAGGAACCTTATGCAAATTTCTGGAGCTTTCTCCCTCTAAGCAGCTCTCTTCTGAGAGCTACCTTGACTTCCTCCAACTGTCATCTTGCCTACTCAGCTCAGAAGACCACCAAGCTCTATCTGGTTTCTTCCTTTCTGTCAGTAGCCTAGAACTATTTTGCAGCAGTAAGCTGGGTACTCTGGGAAATTATAGCTTTCATTTCATGTGTTTCTTCTCTCAGTGATTACTCTATATCCAAGATCTGCAAATTGTTGTTTCAAGTATTCTATCTAATTTTTATGCATTTCAGCGTGGGAGTGTAAAACTGGTCCCTATTCCATCTTGGTCAGAAGCACAATCCTTCTATAGATCTTGATGAGGTTAATAATTATACAGAGTAGTATGGGGCAAAAGGTGCTGTTAATTAATTGCTGAACTAATTCAGCAAAGATTCTTAGTGACAAACAATTGACTTTCTTCAAAAGGAAAGCAGGTAATATAATTAACTTTATGTTCATAAAAGGAAGATTGAATAATAGTGATGAATCTAATCCCTTCCAATATTTTTAATATAAATTTTAATTAAAGGTGAAGAAATAGTGAGAATTCATGTTTTGTTAGATCTTATTGTTTTCTACAATCTGTACTTGTTTCTATGAAGTCATTTATGGTTTTCCCTTTTCAAATTTGTAATGTCTCTAGAAAGAACTGTCTCCCTGTCAGCCTGTATAAATGATGATGTGCTAATCAATAGGCTTTATTTTACTGTAATACCTATATTTTAATGAAGTGTATAATTATATAGTTATTGACTGGAATTTTGATAGCATAAGTACTCCATTGCATACAATGTAAAAACTCTACTCATAAAGTTATAATTAATAAGTGCTGAAAGAATATGTATTTAAGTTCCAGAGGTAGTACAAGTCTTTGTTTAATAGTATCCTGCATTGACTCACAAAGTAAAATAAAATTAGTGCTTTTTTAGGTTTTTCTGTAAATTATTTTTGGTTTCTGCTCTTGACAGTCCTACTTTAAGGGCAGGGGAAGAGGACATAATACATTCCAACTCAAGCCCTGGGGCAGAAAAGAAGGGATGAATATTCAGAAGAGTGATACTAGACCCTTATCTCTCACCCTGCACAAAAATCAACTCAAAATGGGATCAAAGACCTAGGAATTAGACCAGAAACTTTGCAACTCGTAGAAGAAAACAGAGGGTCAACACTGCAGCATATAGGCACAATCAACGAATTTTTCAAAAGGACCCCTAAAGCTCAGGAAATAACGCCAAGGGTTAACAAATTGGATGGCATCAAATTAGAAAACTCTGCCCAGCAAAAGAAAAAAAGTTAGGAATATGAAGAGAGAACCTACAAAATGGGAGAAAATCTTTGCTAGCAACTCTTTTTTTTTTCCTTTTTAGACAGAGAGAGAAAGAGGGAATCACCTTTATTTAGTTTTTCATCTGGTTTTCATTGCTTCAAAACTTAGTTGTGTACATGGTGCTGAGGTTTGAACCCAGGTCCTTGCTCATGCCAGGCAAGCACAATACCACTGAGCCACCACTCCAGCCCTACTAGCTACTCTTCTGACAGGATTCATATATAGAATATATTAAAAAAATGAAAAAAACTTTACACTAGAAAATGAAAGAACCCAGTTAAGAAATGGACAAATGAATTGACGCTTCTCAAAAAAAAGAAATACAAGTGGCCATATGAAAAAAAATGTTTATCATTAGCAATTAGGGAAATGTAAATCAAAAGTACACTGAGATTTCATCTCACACCAGTCAGAATAGCAGTCATCAAGAATATACGTGATAATAAATGACAGAGAAGATATGGAGAAAAGGGAACACTTTTATACTGTTGGTTGAATTATCAATTAGTACAACCCCTATGGAAATTTGTTTGGAAGCTTCTCAGAAAACTAGGCAAGGAACCATCATATGACCAAGTTATACTACTCCTCAATATGTATTCTAAAGAATTAAAGTCATCATACTACAGTAATACATACATACCCATGTTCATAGCATCACAATTCTCAATAGCCAAACTATGAAATCAGCCTACGTGTCTATCAAACAGATGAATGGATAAAGAAAATGTAGTGTGTATACGTATGCACACGCATACAGACACAGTGGAGTTTTATTCAGGAATAAAGGAAAAGAAATTCTGTCATTTTCAGGCAAATTGATGGAGCTAGAGATCATCATTAAGTGAAATAAGTCAGACTCAGAAGGTTAAGGGTCATATGTTTTCTTTACATGTGGAAGCTAGAGACGAAAAAGGAAAAGAAAGTGCGGGGGGAGGGGGTCTTCATAAAAATCAACTGGTGATCAACAGACGAAAGGGACCAAAAGGTGGAAGACAGAGAGAAGGGAAAAGTGCTGGGAGGTGATTGTCTAAATTATGTTGTGTATATGTACAAATATATAGAAACAAATCCCATCATTATGTACAAGTACAATGTACCAATACAATATGTAGAAACAAAAGAAGGGGTGAATTCCTTCTTCCTCCACCTTTGTTCTATTCAGGCCCTAAATGGATTGGATGATGCCTGCCCAAACTGGGAGGATAATGTACTTTACAGGTCCATGGATTCAAATGATTACCTCTTCTGGAAACACCATCAGGGATGTACCCAAAAGTAGTATTTAATTAGATATCTTAGTATCCTCTGATCTAGTCAGTTTGACATTAAGATTAACTATTATAAGAACCTTTAAAAATCTCAGCAATATTTGTGTATAATTGAAAAGTACACCCTTAAAATTAGCATACTAGTATTGTGCTTGAATTAGCAATGATCTTGAGGAGATCCTGTGATCAAATGTAGGTTTTCTGTGAATAAATCCTGTTAAAGAAGTCATCTACATTTGTAATATAGATATCATTATATAACAAGGCATTTACAACAGTAAATATAGTTACCTACATTCTTTTTTGTTTTAATCAATGGAGTAGACCAAGATGTAGAACTTTTTTTTACCAGTTTATTGATGAACATTCTAATTATTGTCTTTCATTTCCTCTTTTTCCAACCCCTGTAATCCTACTCATAGCTCTATGCCATCCCTTGGTTTCTCACCATGTTTACTCGTAAGTATTACTTTCCCTCCTCTTTTTTTAGTATTACATTTGCAAAAGTACAGTTTTATTCTTCCCTGACATTTTATATTTGCACTAATATTAAGCAAATTTAATATGCTTTCTTATGTGATTCTAGCATGATTGTGTTGGGTATAAAAAAATTTCAATTGTTTTGATCCCTGAACATAAAAATGAGATTTATATAGGATGAAAATCTAATTTACTTGTCATGTTGTCCATACAGGATTTACTCCCTTTGGAAAGAGAATTTAATGTCAGCTATTGTATTTATATAAAAGTTTCAAGGGTATCTTTTGCAACCAAATTAGGCTTAATTTTTAGAGACTCTATAATAATGAATAATTTTATCTCCTAAATTAGGATTCCTGTAGAAATTAAGCAGATTATGTGAATATGTTATGCTTCACTTACAAATATTAGTACAGTGACTGTCCTTCCTTAAATATGATACACATAATAAATGGAATAATATTTGAAATACATCCATATGCATGGGCCTAGGAAGATATCCATGATATTATTAAATGAAAAAAAAAAAGAAAGTTATAAAAACAGAAAAGTATTACGAGAAAAATTTTTTAAAGACACAGTGAGAGAAACAGAAAGTGAGTATCAATTTTATTTATTTTTTTCATCTGGCTTTTGTTTCTCCGATACTTAGTTGTGTATGTGGTGCTGGTATTTGAACTCAGGTCCTCGCACTTGTGAGGTGAACTCTCTAACCACTGAGCCACCGATCCAGCCCCTAATAGGATGTTTTTGATGAATATTTAATAAAGAGGTTGTTTACAATGCATGATGGGAATGTTATCTTACTGTACCTAAAACTATGTTAAAGTTCACCTACATAAACAAAGTTGCATAAATAATATAACTAAAAAATTCTGGGGAGAAATGTAACATATGGGACATATATACAAAGATTAGTAATGGAAGTTAGAAAATATCAGTCATCTATTCAACTGATCTGATAATTAATTTTTAAGAGAACTTAGGATGCTATAAGGTTACAAAGCCAAAAAAACCGTTTTATAAAAATAGTTTAGTAATATCAGCTCTTAAATAATAATTTAGACCATGAAGTAATAGTCATATATCTAGTCAGACAGGTTATTATTGTTTTTATTTTAACTTATTTTAAATCATTCTACAGATGTATTTCCACTGCACAAAATCTTCCACCTCTGGGATACCTTATTACTTGGAAATTCCTCTTTCCCTTTCTGTATTGGAGTAGCAATTCTACAGCAGCTGCGGGACCGACTTTTGGCTAACGGCTTTAATGAATGCATTCTTCTGTTCTCTGATTTACCAGGTATAATAAATGGAATAACTAAATGTAATTTGGCTATAAAATAATGAAATATTTTAAGCCATTTACAAAAATAATCACCCAAGCGGCTGAAGCAGTGGCTCAGCGGTTATGGCACTTGCTTTGCAAGTGTGAGTACATGAGTTCAAACCCAAGCACCACATATACAATGAAGTGACTGAGGAATGAAAGTCACATGAAAAGCTAAATAAAAATAGCTTCTCTCTTTCTCTCTCTCTCTCTCTCTCACTGTCCCATCTTTCTTTAAAATAATAATCATCATCATCCAAGTCTTCAGAATCCCTTCTACTTGGCACCTCATTATCCCTCCCTGTATTCTTTCCTTTGTATACTATACTGCCTCTTTGGCTGGCCTAGCATTGTAGATACAAAACTGCCGTACTAGCTCACTTTGATTTCTATCCCAATAATGCAGCTAAAAGGCTAGGGGCTGGGTATGGGAGGGGAGTAACATATTTACCCTTTTGCTTAGGACAGAGATGTTTATCTTCAACTGATAGAGACTCAGTAAAGGCCATTTGGGAAGGTATTTGAGAGTATATATTTATGTAAACATGGTGATTCAATGGAAATTTGCCCCCACGTAGCTGTAGCTTCTTACTAACAGTTTTGGCAGTTTGAGGAAAAGAAATACTGTCCTCTTGAGGGGACAAACCAAACTTAAGTGAAATTCTGTCATGCAGTACAAGATAGTAAGTTAAGCTGTGTAGGGTATTCCCAAGTGGAGTTTGTAAATCTAGAGATTGGATGCTTAAATGTAGATATATGGATAGTGTAAAAATAGAAAAAGGAATAATGATACTGATGTAAATTCAGGTGGAAATGTTTATTGGATTTATTGCTCTCGGGCCAATTTCACCTGCACCGCCGCCATAACGAGGGCGGGCATAGGAAGTGACCACCAGCAGAGGAAACGGGTCTGAGGCAGGGAGAATGGCAGGCAGGGAAAATGGCTCTGGACCTTCACCAGGCAGCTGGTTTTGCTGGCTAACTGGACGTCAATGATGGGGTTAGTCCTTCAGAGATTGGCTGGTGGATCCATCAATCCAGTGGAGCTTGTCTGCCAGCACCCGGATTGACTATTCTTTTCGTGGGCAAGCTGCCCTTTACCCGCCCGTTAGCCAGCCAGCATGGCCTCCTCTGTGACTTGACCGGAGTCACACCCCCAGCCAGGCGCCATGATGCTGTGTCGTGCAGGCTAGCTGAAGCCATGCCCCCCAGCCAGCCTAACAGATAGCAACTACAGTCTTAATGCTATGGTTAGAAAAATGAAAATAATGTGGTCCTTAAGATGTAATTAAATTTGTGAAAGGAAAAAGAACTATTTTTACAGAAACTAAAATTTTAGGTAGAAAAATACTTTTTTCACAGTACTTTGGCTCCGTTTTAGGCAAGCACAAGTTACTTGTGATAACAAACACTTAAAATTATACAAGAAATAAATTTTCCTAAAAACCATACAAAGAAATAGAGAAACATACTCAAGGTTATTATTTATTAAGTGTCAGGAAGAATAAAAAACCTGCTACCTACCTGATTTTTACTTTTAATGGATGATCTGTATTTGGTACTTTACTACCTCTGTGTTGAAAATCATCTTTTGGGGAAAATAATAACAAAAAAACTTTTCCTTTCCCCTGCCCTCAAAACTAAAAATATCACGTCAGCTAATGTATCAAATTTTGGTTAAGGTGTATTATTTCTTATATATACAAATAATAGTTTAGTTCTTTAACAATTTTCTGGAAGATTCTTTATGGAAATGTGAGGGTCCTTTGTTGTTATGTTGTTTATTTTTGTTTTTTAACGGTAACAAGGAATGTAGTTTCACAAATTAAGAATACTGTTTGGATCCTACAGATGTTTCCTTGTCATTCTCAACTTGCCAAAGTAAATAGAAGTTGATTGATTAGGATTAAAAGAATTTTTCTGGTCAGTGATAAAAATATTTATATTAGTAATGCTGATTCTGCATTTTGAAATCACAAAAATTTATTGCTTTTCTTATTTCACATACAAATGTTTCCATTAAACACCAGTGAAGGAATCTGTTTTCATTTTTTGTAGACATATTAGTGGTAACCTTTCTTGCCCATTAAAAATATTATTTCTGAAATCAGAAAATAAGAGTCTACATTTATTTTAACTGAATAGTTGAAAAGATAACCTGTTCTCCTTAAATAGGATACCTTCTTAGGATGTGAATTGTTCTGATCCACAGAGCCATTGTTCCAGTCACTATATGTGATTCCTGTTGAGGGAGAAAAAAGTTTATAAGAAAAATGTAACCTTTTAAAAGAAGCATAAAGGTTTTCTTTGCAAACTTGGCCCTTAAGTATACCTGTGTTTTGTTTTATTTTTTATTAAAATGCATTTAATTGGAATATCATTCTCAGGTTTTAAAAGTTATTGTTTTTTATCATCCCACCCCCAACTATTCTTGAAAGAATTTGGAAGTGATCAGGGGAAATCTGAAAAAAGTGAATCCAGGTTATCACATTGCACATTAACATCTCAAAGCGTTAGATGACATAAATGAAGAGTATATTTGGAAAAAACAAACTATAAATGAAGAATATACTTGAAAAAACACTATTTTTCCTAGTCTAACAAGAACAGACCAAAAGCCTAACTGTATATTTCACTTCTAATTGTTGAGACAGACTTTTTAGATAAAGTAAGGCTAGAATTAAGCATTGATTTGAACTTACTAAATGTGTTATGCTTTACTGAACTCCTACTTATCTGAGTTTAAATAATCAGTAAACAGAACAAATTTAACTATTCTTTTCTAAAGCAAATGGACAACTAACTGTTCAAAACATCTCTTCACGCTAACATTATGAAAACATCATCCAGTTGATAACCTTGTGAACAGGATGGGCATCCTTTTTAGTTCTTAATAGCCTAGTAGATAAACATGAACTATGCAGGCAGATTACCCAGGATCAGATCCTGGCCCTAACACTTCCATCAGTGCAACCTTAAAGAGATGACTTAACCACTTTATATCTATTTTCTCATCTGTGATTATATGAGAATGATAATAGTAGGTACTCTAGATTATTGTGTTAAGTCAGTATATCTAAAGAACTTAAAGCAGTGCCTGGCAAAGAACAAATGCTATATATGTTAATTATTATTATTAAATTATTATTATTGTACTTTGCTTCACTTTCCATTCTGTTACAACATGCTTTCCTATTGGTAGTATAAATGCAGTAGTTTTCCCTTTTGACTTTTCAGTAAATTATTGAATTAGGTATTGATTGTACAGATTTGTTAGCAAAAGCTAATGAAAAATTACCTGAGAAACAAGCCATCAATATTAAATACATATTAATACTGAGAAGATTATCTCTTTTCTTTGTTCAGACAGCACAGTACAATGGATAGAGATCCCAGGCTTGGGAGTCAAGACAAACATGGGTTCCTGTCTTGTTTCTTCTATTCACTACCTGAGTAAATTGGGAAACTTCCAGTATGGTACTGCTGAGAGAACATGGTATATAGAGTGAGATTAATATGAGTTCACATCCCAGCTGTGGCACATACTAGCCAAATGAACTCTAGAAAGTTATTTATTCTCACTGAAAAAAGAATCATTAAACATTTCAAAGGTTTCAGTAAATGTGAGATGACAATATCTACTTTAGAGTTAGGGTAAGCACTAAAGATAATACATTAGAATATACCCAAGTACTTTTAAGTAAATGTAGCAATTAATATTTTAAGTATGTTAAGAATTGATCAGGCCTTTCTTCTTTCTTTTCTTCATATTATACTAACTCTTTAATTCTTGTTGGGAAAACTCAGCAGAAAGTAATAGTTCTTTTAACTAAAAATTGTTGCCTTTTAGTAGATGATATATTTTGAGTTTACAATCAAAGAAGTGGTACTATAAATTTTTGTTTAAAATTCTTGTTGTGTATTGGTATGTGTACCATGATTTTACCAGAAGAAATTACTATGAGATTAGTACACTGGACGTTTCTCATACAATCTCGAGTGTCAGGTTGTTTTGTTTTGTTTGCTTTCCTTTGCTATGCTTTGTTTGATACTGGGGATTAAAGCTAGGGGTGCTTTACCACTGAAGTCTATCCCTAGCCCTTCTAATTTTTAAATAATTTTTTTCAAAACAGTGTTTTTGCTAAGTTGCTTAGGGCCTCACTAAGTTCCTGAGGCTGGCCTAAAATGTGTGATCCTCCTGTTTCAGCCTCCTGAGTTGCTGGGATTACAGGCATATGCCACCATGCCCAGCTATGGAAAAGTATTCTGGAAGAAATACCAGGCTTTTCAGACTACAGTCCGATACTGGATTTTCACCACTGTTGTTAAGAGAACAGGTTGTCACTTTTTAAACCCAAATACAGTATGGAGTTTCCCAGTCTTTATTCTGTTGTACCTCTCTGATATTATTCTGCTATAGTGTCCTTTGATTTTCAAAAATTTCCTTTGAGGATATGTCCATGCAGTTTCAAAGATGAGACTGAAATGAATAAGACCAGAGAGGTAATAATTTTAGAATTGATTTCTGATAATTGAGATGTTTAAATGTATTTGTGGTGTATTGGTGCATAACCTTTGTACAGATGAATATTAATTCAACATATATTAATGCCATGTTATATGGGTGGAAAAAATCTTAGAATGAATATCTTTTGCATCCTTGATTGTCTTGAAGACAGAAATATTAAGAGGAAGGAAAGTTTTTCTTAGAGAATTCTACTGGAAAAAAAAAGGGAAATCTGTGTGAAAGAACCCTTAACTTATTCTGAGATTAAAATAGTGGTTTTAATGTTAAGAGAAATATGTATATGTAAACTATTTTAGAAGAAAATAGGGTACTGAAGGAAATTTCAGCATATGGAACCTTTCAAATCCTGTTTGCAGGAAGAAATTGTCATTTGACTGTAATATCTTAGTTGTGCAGTCATTCTTTTATTATAAAAACTTAATTTAATGAAAAAGTTTTAAATGAAATTTACACATTTTATTTCAGTATCACTATATACTTTATAATAGGATTTAATTTTCAACACAAGAATGAAAAGTATTAGTAACATCTCAACTATTTTCTCTATTTCCAAAAATATTATAATTGTTGCGATATTGTAGGTAGCTAGGTGTAAAGGTATTAATCTGTATTAATTAGAGACAATTGTATAATCCAGTCTTTCTCATTATTTTGTATAGCATGGTATAGTTCATGAAAGCAAAACATTTTTAGCAAAATAGTAGTTATGTTCCAGATTTTCTAAGATCTATAATAGAGTTCAAACCATTTTTTCAAGTAACATGCAAATTTGTTGGGACTAAAACAAAATGAATTAAGTTACAAAAACTAAGAAATAGAACAGAGTGCTAAAATATGCAAATTCTCTTAATGCCTATGTCTCATTATTTTCCTATTTGTACCCAAGATGGAATTGACCAATTGTTAAACATGAGAATGAAGGAGGAAAATTCAATTTATGAAATTTATTGATTTTAAGGTAGTTCTCATGATTCTTGTGATAGAACAGGGCAGAAGGGCAATATCTGTTCTTTTTTGTTTGTTTGTTTGTTTGTTTTTGTTTTGTTTTATTCAGTACTGGGAATTGAACCCAAGGGCATTTAACCGCTGAGCCACATCCCAGCCCTTTCTATTTTTTATTTTAAGACAGAATCTCACTCAGTTACTTAGGGCCTCACTAAGTTTCTGAGGCTGGGTTTGAACTTGCAATCCTCCTACATCAGACTGCCCAGTTTCTGAGATTATAGATGTGTACCAAGATTTCAGGTGTGCGCCACCACGCCCCGCAATACCTTTTCTTTTTGGTTGTGACTTCTCATGGACCTGTAACACATAAGTGGAAAAACCAAGACTTAATCTATTATCCATTCTTGTACTAACACCAGAGAAGGATATCAAGGTGCTCCCTAGCTTACCCGTAGGTCTAATATCTTTATATTAACATGCTCCAAGATTTGCTTTCTACACCATGTTGTTAGAGCATAAGTTACATTACAAGATGTTAGGATGCCAGACAAAATCAGTATGCCTCATTAAATTTAAATTTCAGATAATTCTAATATAAATATATCCGAAATGGTTATTGTCTAAGGTTCAAATTTTACTGGATCCTCTCCATTTCTATTGGCTAAATGGGACAAACCTAACTATTTTAGTATTAAAAAATAATTCTTAGTAATGAATATATAAAGAAAAATACAAGGGAATTCAGGCATAGCATATGTTGGGAGTAGAGTGGATGGAAACTTAGCCCTGAAATGGCAAATAATGCTTAGTGGAATGTTCGGGTTTTTTTTTTCCTTTAGTGATTGCATAAGTATTATTTGGCTTCTTGGGAGAGTAAAGAGTAAACTACATTGTCTTTCCCCTCCCCCAAAACCCTACTCTGTCATCCCGCCTCTTCCCTCCATCCTTTCCCCCCATCCCTATATCTATGATTCCCCTAGATTATGTGTTGCTTCAATTTTGGTGAGACTAATACATGAGCTTGACCTTTTACCCAAGCCTGGGTTTAGCTCTGGCCTCCAAAAATAAGAAAAAACAGTTGACCCTTGAGTCTGTGGGTCAGACTAATTTCTCTCAGCATAATTTCATCCATTGCCATCCATTTACCTTCAAACACCATAATGTTGTTGTTTCTTGTAGCTGAGAAGAACTCCATTGTATATATGTACCACAACTTTTGGATCCATTCACCCAGTAATGGGCATCTGGGTTGGTTCCATAATTTAGTTATTGTAAATTGAGCTGTTATGAACATTGATTTTATTGTGCTACTGTAATGTGCTGATTCTTGCTCTTCTGGGAAAATACCCAGAAGAGTGATAGCTGGGTCATATGATTGATCCATCCCTAATTTTTTAAGGAGTCTCCACACTACTTTCCAGAGCAGCTGTGCCAGTCTTTCAGTTTCACCAACACTGTACTCATGTTCCTATGTCCCCACAACCCCTCCAGCAACTGTTATTGTATATATTCTTCATCTTTGCCAGTCTGACTGGAGTGAGGTGAAATCTTATCTACTTTTGATTTGCATTTCTCTGATTACTAGTGTTTTAGAAATTTTCTCATGTATTCATTGGCTTGCTCAATTTCCTTTGTTGAGAAGTTTCTGTTTAGCTCTCTGGACCATTTATGGATTGGACTGTTTGTGTTTTTGATATGAAGTTTTTTGAGTTCTTTGTAAATTTCAGAGATTACTCCCATGTCAGAGGAATCTCAGGCCATGATACTCTCCCATTCTGTAGGTTGACAATTTTGACTAATTCCATGGCTGAGCAAAAGCTTTTTAGTTTAATGGTATCCCACTCATTGATTATGGATGTTAATTCTTTCCTTTTGGGAGTCTTGTTGAGAAAGTTATTGTCTACTCCCATGTGCTGGAGTGTTGGTCCTAATTTTTCTTCTGTAAGGTTTGGTAGATGGTTTAATTCCTAGTTCCTGAATCCATTTTGATTTGATTTTTTGTGCAAGGCGACAGAAAAGGATCCAATTTCAACTTTCTGCAAATGGCTGTCCAGTTTGTCCAACACCATTTGTTGAATCAGCTGTCTCTCCTCCCAGTTATATTTTGACCCCTTTTGTTAAAGATCAGATGTTTAAAGATTTATGGGTTTGTCTCAGAGTCTATTCCATTGGGGTATTCATATCTCTTTTGATGTAAGTACCCTACTATTTTTGTTACTACAGCTCTATAGTATTTTGTTACTACAGATATACCGTGCTATTTTTGTTTCTACAGCTTTATACTAGAATTTTAGATCTGGTATTTCAAAATCACCTGTTCCATCTGTTCGGATTTCTTCTTCTGCCCTATTATTGATAGCTTATTTAGTTATGGGTGTTGACCTTGTAGCCTGCCACTTTGTTAAATCTGTTTATAATCTCAAGCAGATTTTTGGTGCAATTTTTTGGATCTTCCAGTTATAGGATCAGCAAAAAGGAGTTGTTTGACTTCCTCTCTTACTACTCTTATCCCTTTGATTTCCATCTTTCCTGATTGCTCCGGCTTGAGTTTCGAGGACTATAAACAATTAAAGTGGTGAGAGTGGGCAGCCTTTTCTTGTTCCTGAGTTTAGTGGAAAAACTTTCAGCTTTTCTCTGTTTAGTAGTATACTAGCTGAGAATTTGTCATACATGACCTCTAAATGTTTAAGATAAGTCCTTTTGATCCCTATCTTATCTAGAGTTTTGATCATAGATGGGTGGTGGATTTTATCAAAGGCCTTTTCTGCATTGAGAGATGATCATGTGGTTCTTTTTTTCTTATTTTTTTATTTGTTAAATATGGACTTACAATTAGGAGGGAATCATTATTAAACAATCAAGAACAAATGTATAATGACAGATAAAGCCAAGGTAGATGCCATTCCATGGTTTCCACTCTTGGGTTCCCTCTGGTTCCGTGTTTCCCCCTATTAAACCCTCATGTTAATTGGATTTCTCACGGAAGTCAAGGGTTTCCTTCTGAGTTGATTCCCCCATACTCCCTCCCTCTGGTCTCCTTGATATCCATCCTATTCCCTCTCCCCCTCCCTGCCCCTCCCTACATCTCCTAGAATCCTAGGCAAGGTTCCCACTGTTTGTGTAAAAATTCATATGTGTTAAGGTTATTATTAGATTAGCCATCTATCATACTGTTTCTGTCTGTATTCTAGCTTCCACAAATGAGAGAAAACATTTGGCCCTTGAGTCTCTGAGTTTGAGATATTTCACTTAACATAATTTTTTTCCATCTCCATTCATTTGGCTGCACATGCCATAATATCATTTTCTCTAATAGCCTAGTAGAATTCCATTGTGTATAGTTTTTGAATCCACTCATCAAGTGAGGGGCATCTGGTTGGTTCCATAATTTGCCAATAGTAAATCAAACTGCTATAAACATTGATGAATCTGTATCTCTATAATATACTGATTCTAACTCTTTTGGGAAAATACCCAGGAGTGGGATAGGTGGGTCATAAGGCATTCCAGCCCTCATTTTTGAGGAGTCTGCACACTGCTTTCCAGAGTGGCTGTACCATTTTGCAGTCCCATCAACAATGTGATTTCCTTCTCTTGTCTGACAGTTCTGGCAAGGGTTTCAAGGACTATATTGAATAAGAGTACTGAAAGTGGACAAACTTGCCTTGTTCCTGAATTTAGTGGAAATCCTTTCAGTCCTTCTCTATTGAGCATAAGGTTGGCTATGGGTCTATTGTAAATGGATGTTACATAGTTAACGTATCTTCCCCTGATCCCTATCTTCTCCAGAGTTTTGAGTACAAAAGGGTGTTGTTGAATTTTATCTAAGGCCTTCTCTGAGTCAAATGAGATGATTATATGATTTTTTAAAATTCTGTTTAAGTGGTGAATTACATTTATTGATTTGTGTATGTTGAACCAGCCCTGTTTTCTTAGGATGAAGCCCACTTGATCATGATGTGTTATCTTTTTAATGTACTTTTGGATCCGATTAGCTAGAATTTTATTAAGGATTTTTGTATCTATGTTTATCAGGGAAATTGATCTGTAGTTTTCTTTTCCTGATGGGTCTTTGTTGGATTTTGCTATCAGTGTTATATTTACTTCATAAAAAGTGTTTGGGAGTGCTGCAACCCTTTCACTTTCATGGAAAAGCTTATAGAGGACAGGTGTCAATTCTTCTATAAAAATTTGGCAGGATTCTGCCGTATATCCATCCTGTCCTGGGCTTTTCTTTTTTGGAAGACCTTTGATTACTGCTTCAATTTTGCTACCAGAAATAGGTTGGTATAGATTTTCAATGTTCTCCAGTGTTAATAGGGGGATGTTGTATGTGGCAGAGTATAAATTTTCAAAATAAGTTCTGATAATCTTCTCTATTTTGGTTGAGTCTGTGGTGATATCTCTATTTTTGTCTTTCATTTTGTTGATTTGCTTCACTTCATTCTTCCTTTTGGTGAGCTTGGCAAGGATTCTGTTGATCCTGTTTATTTTTTCAAAGAACCAGTTCTTTGTTTTGTTGATAATTTGTATTGTTTTGTTGTTGTTGTTGTTGTTGTTCTCAAGTTCATTAATTTCAGCTCTGATTTTCGTTATTTCCTGTCTTCCATTAGCTTTGGGATTGGATTCTTCCTTTTTTTTGCAGGAGTGTGAGTTGGAACATAAGACTATTTATTTGGGCTCTTTCCTGATTTTTTTATGTATGCACTCAGTGCTATAAATTTACCTCTTAAGAATGCTTTCATACTATCCGGAGATTTCGATGCTGTTTCTTTGTTCTCATTCATTTCCAAGAATTTCTTGATTTTCTTATCTCATTACTTCTTTTATCCATTCTTCATTCAAGAGGGTATTATTCAATTTTCAAGTATTTGAGTAGTTTCTTGTAGATTGCTAAGATCATAGCATTGTCGTCTGACAGGATACAGGGGACTGTATCAACATTTTTGTATTTGTTAAGGTTATCTTGGACTAGGATGTGGTCTGTTTTAGAGAAGGATCTGTGAACTGCCGAGAAGAAGGTAAATTCAGCTGATTTAGGATGGAATATTGTAGAGATGTCTATTAAGCCCAATTGATTAATGGAGTTGTTCAGACTGGAGATATCTTTATTGATTTTTTGTTTTTATGATTTGTCTAATGTTGGTAATGGTATATTGATGTCCTCCAGTATTATTGTGTTGAGATCAATGAGGGATTTAATGTCCTTGAGTATTTTTCCATATATTTGGGGGGGTTGTAACCAGGGACATAAATGTTAATTACTGTTATGTCTTCTTCATGTATTGTCCCTTTTAGTATGATGTAGTGCCCATCTTTGTCCTTTCTGACTAGTTTTAGATTGAGATTAATTAATCAGATATTAGATCACTACACCATCTTGCTTTTTTGGACTACAGGCCTGGTAGACATTTCGCCAACCTTCACCTTTAGTCTGTATCTATTTTTGAGTGTTAGGTGTATCTCCTGTAGACAACATATTGTTGGATTTTGTTATTTGATCCCGTAAGCCAATCTGTGTCTTTTAATTGGGGCATTGATGCAATCAAAGTTAGAACAGATATGGGAAACTGAGTCTCAAATTTTGTGACTATTGCTTTGTTTTGGTTTGTGTCATCTTGGGTATTTTATGGTATGTAATGTGGTTATTGACAGTCTCTTGTTTAAGAGTTTAGGGAATTATTAACATGTTCTTCTGAATGAGGAATGTCCCTAAGAATATTCTGTAGTGCAAGTTTTGTGTTCATGTATCTTGCTAGCTTGAGTTTATCACTGAAGTACTTAATTTCCCCATCATATTTGAAGCTGAGTTTTGCAGGATATATTATTTTTGGCTGCAAATTGTTTTCTTTCAAGGTTTGAAAAATATTGTTCCAAGCTCTTCTGGCCTTCATTGTCTGATCTGAAAAATCCATAGTGATCCTAATTGGTCTACCTCTGAATGTGGTTTGGGACTTTTCCCTAGCTGCTTTTAGAATTCTCTCTTTAATTTCTCTGTTATTCATTTTATATATGATATGTCTTCATTAATTTCTCATTTGGTTAGGTGTGTTTGGTGTCTTATATGCGTCTTGGATTTGGTACCGTGGATCAATTCTGGTATGAGGAAAATTCTCCTTAGAAATTTCACTTAGAAGGTTCTTAATGCCCCTTGTTTGTTGTTCAATATTTTCATCAAGCCCAATTACTGTCATGTTATTTCTTCTCGTCCCGTCAAATATTATTTGGAAGTTCTGGTCATGTACAATAAGTTTATTTTCTTGTCTGTCCTCCATAAGCTCTTTGTTATTTGATGTACGTTCTTTAAGAGCTGAGGTTCTATTTTCTGTTGAGTTTACTCTGGTATTAGTATCTTCCAATGAGGGTTTGATTTGGTTGACAGTATTTTTCAATTCTGATAGCTCTGCTACATCTCTTTTCAGGGTGTCTAACTCTTTGTAAATATGGTCTTTCATCCTATGGAATTGTTCCCTTATTTCCTTATAAAAGTTGTCTCTCATCACTTGAAATGGATCTCTGATCTCTTTCCTTAATTCTTCTTTCATCTCTTTGATTGAATTACTAATCATAATGTTGATCCATTTTTCTAGGTTTTCATCTTGGACCCCAACCATGGAGTCCTTAGATGGAGAATTGTGAGGTTGAGGATGAGAGTTATTTCCCCTTTTCCTCATTTTTAGATACAGGGGGTGTGGCTTGAAGACCAACAGTGAGTATTACTCTTGTAGAGGTTATTGGAGCTTCTTATGTCTTTGTTTCATTGGGCTGGGGTGCTATTTGGGAAGCACAGATCAATAGCTGCCAGTGCATTCAGTGAAGAATTGTAAGCCTTTAGGTGCATATACCAGACACTTTCAACCAAAAAAGTTATAATGATGATTAGCACCTATAGGAGCAGTTTTCTTCCATGAGAGCTCTCACAATATATTAAGATAGCAAGCAAATAAACGTTTTCAAGAATGACCTTTACTTCAGTTAGCAGGGCCTCTGTTGGTGGGGAGAAGTAATGTCTAGAAAGCCAAGGAAGTAAAGTAGGGAGGTAGTGTGGAACTCGTGACTGAGAATAAAGAGCTACAAGATATTAGCATGGTGTAGGCTATTCAGTTAAGAATAAGGAATAGATAGAAATGGGATGCAAGTGGGGTAAATACTTTGAGTGAGTATTAATGAGAAAAGCATATAGTTTAGGAATTGCCAGAGTACAGGGAAGAAGAGGTTAGTATAGAGTGTGGTGCTCTTTGACCCAAGGAGACTGAGGGCTAGTTTGCTATCATGAAGAGTTTCCCCAGTTGGATCCCAGCAGTCAAGCTCAAGAAGACACAGTGACAAAAGAAACCAACTACCTATGCATACAAACAAAAAAAAATGTATATTTAAGAACACCAATTTCAGTAATAACAGAGATAAAAAGCATAAAAAGTAAAAAAGCATTAAAAAGTGAAAAATACTAAACAACAACACCACCACCAAAAATAAATAAATAAATAAATTGGGGAGTTGGGAAGGTTCAGAGTTTTTGCCCTGTAGGTCATTGTGTACCATGGGGGAGTTTGTTCATATCTGCCATCTAGCTGGAGATTCTTCCCAGTTGAGCTTGTCAGAGGAAATGAAGTTTGGTAATCTCTGATGGCCGTGGGTTTTCCCAGAAGGTCTTGCAAAATTTTTCTGCTGTAGAGGGGTAGAAAACACTGCCATTTCCCACTTCCTGTGAGAATAGAGTTCAGTGCCACCTGAGATGCACTCCTGGGCAGATTATTTTCTGCCTGACCAAACTCCTGACCCTCTTAAACCAGGGACCCAGGAGCTTTTGGGAGTCTAGTAGATCCTGGTGTAGATATATGGGACTCTGACTATTCCAGGGAGGGTGGTCAGCCTGAAGTTATCTTCCTCGGGATCACTGTTGTCCCACTCTTGGATGTCTTTTGATCTTCAGTGGCTATGTGTGGTTGTCACAATCCCAGCAAGGGAAGACAGGTGTGAAGGAAACACCAGCCTAACTAGACCAGTGTTTTTGTAGGTCTCAATTGCAACCACTAGGGGCCATGGAAGCTCAGTCCTACCTGAAGATTTCAGAACCTATGGAGTCTTGGCTATGCACAGAAATTGGAGGCTGAAAGTGAGCCCAGGCTGCCCCTTTTGTTCAAAAGTTTCTGAGACTGATGCTAGTCCCTGCCTTGTTCAAGAGTTTCAGGCAGCTTTTGGAGTAACTACAGCCAGTGGCCACCTTGCGTTAATATGCCCTCTTGAACCAAGTGCAGAACACGGACAGGACCTCCTGGCAGGCAGGAAGCCTCCACTTGCACATCCCACAAGCAGGCGAGAGGGTTCCCAGTCCCACACAGCACCCTGGGTAGATGGCCAGGACACAGAGCAATTAGAGTCGCTTCTCTGCTAGTCCAGACTGAGGTCCCTAACCCACATGTATTTGATGGGTCTGGTTTCACTTTTGACAAAGGAGTGTCTAGTCCCACCCTCAAGGAAGTCTCAATATGGCGGTGACTTGTAGCTTATTCATACACTCGAACAGATGTAGGGTCACTATTTCAAGCAAAAGCAAATCTTCCCCAGGGCTGGAGATTCGGCTGCCATAGACTGCAAGCTCAGGAGTCTGGGTGTTTACAGCTGTGTGTTAAATTACTTATGCCCTGCTTCCTCCCCACTGGGATAAATTCCCACCCCTCAGCTGTGGTGCAGGCATGACTAACACCCTGTTTAAGCTCATTATTGTAAAGCTTTTTTCCTTTGGTGTTAATGAATTAAGAGGGACAATCTCCTCACGCACAGACCAGGCCAAATTCTACCGTTTGAGACCATGTCCAATTCCTGCAGCGCTAACTTTTGCTCAGGAGAGACAAGGGATCGCTGTTGTTGGCATGGGTGCCATGTTGTCCTCCTCAATCATGTGATTCTTGTCCTTAATTCTGTTTAAGGGATGAATCATGTTTATTGATTTGCATATGCTGAACCAACCTTGCATCCCTGGAATGAAGCCCACTTGATTGTGATGAATTGTCTTCTTGATATATTTTTAACATAATTTACTAGAACTTTATTAAGGATTTTTGCATCTGTGTTCATCAGGGATATTGGTATATAGATTTCTTTTTTGATGTGTCTTTGTTGGGTTTTGGTATCAGAGTTATGGTTGTCTAATAAAAAGTGTTAGAGTTCCCTCGTTTTCAATTTCTTGAGATACATTCGTAAGAGAGGTGTTGGCTCCTCCGCACAAGTGTTTACAAACTAAGGAAGGAATCCATCAAGTCCTGGCTTTTCTTTAGAAGGCTATTAATTACTATGGTGATTTCAGTTCCTGTTATGGGAATGTTTGTGTTTTCAATACCCTGCATCAATTTTGGAATGTTGTATGTGTCTAAACATTTATCCCTGTCTTCCAGATCATCTGATTTAGAGGAGCATGGTTTTATAATGTAGATTTAGATAATCCATTGGATTTTTGTAGGGTCTGTGGTAATCACTCCCTTTTTATTCATGATTTTATTGATTTGCTTCACTTCCTTCTTCTGTTAGCGAGATTGGCTAGGGTTTGATCAATTTTATTTAGTTTTTTGAAGAAGCAGCTCTTTGTTTCATTGATTTTATTGTTTTTTGGTTGTCAATTTCATTGATTTCAGTTTTGATCTTGATTATTTTGTGCCTTCTTTGGCTTTGGTATTAGATTGTTCTTCATTTTGTCAGAATTTGAGGTGGAACATAAGCTTATTTATTTGAGATCTCTCCTGATTTTAAATATAGGCACTCAGTGCTATAAATTTCCCCCTTAGGAATGCTTTCATGCTCTCCTGAAGGTATTGGTATATTGTGTCTTCATTCTCACTCACTTTCAAGAATTCTTTAATTTCTGCTTTCATGTTTTCTTGGATCCATTCTTCATTTAATAGGGCATTATTCATTCTCCATGTATTTGTGTATTTTCTGTTATAATTTTTGTTGTTATTTGCTAGGGTCCTGATGTCATGGTCTGATTGAATACATGGGATCATATCTACTTTTTCCTAAGATTTCCTTTGTGAATTAGAATACAATCTGTTTTGGAGAGGGAGGCATGCATTGCTGACGAGAAGGAAATCTCAACCAATTTGGGGTGGAATATTCTATGGATATCTGTTAATTCCATTTGATTCATGGAGTTGTTTAGGTTGGATATCTCTCTATTATTTGCTTTGATGATCTGTCTATTGGTGATAGAAGAGTTTTAAAGTCTCCCAGTATTATCGTAAGTGGTTTTATGTCACAGAGTATTTTTTCCACATACTTGGGAGCATTGCGGTTTGTAGTATACTATGGTTATATCTTCCTGAAGTATTTTTTCCTTTATGGTGGCCTTCTTTTTCTCTTCTGATCAAATTTTCTTTGAAATCTACTTTGTTGGATAGAAGTATTGCCACACCAGCTTGCTTTCTTGGGCCATAAGCCTGGTACATTTTTCCCCCATCCTTTCACCCTCAATCTGTGGATATATTTGTCTGTAAAATAGGCTTCCTGTAAGTAGCATATTTTGGATCATTTTTTTTATCTAATCTACTAATCTGTGTTTTTTTGATTGATCTGCATTGAAACCATTTACATTCAGTATTAAGATAGTTAAGTGATTGTGATTCATAGTCATCATGTTTTATTGGTGAATTCTGTGCTTTGTTGTTTGTCTTTTTGATAGTGTGTACTTTTTTGAATTTCTTCTGTTTTTGGGTCTTTAGGATTGTTTACTTGTTCTTCTATCTTGAGTTTATCTTTCAGAATTCTTTGTAATGCTGGTTTTATGTTCATAATTGCTCCAAGCTTAATATTGTCATGAAATGCTCTTATTTCTCTCAAATTTGAAGCTGGGTTTTGCTAGGTATAGTATTCTCATACACAGATTGTGGTCATTCAGAGATTGAAATTATCTCCTCCCAGGATCTTCTTGCTTCTAGGGTCTGAGTTGAAAAGTAAGAGGTGATCCTTATTGGTTTTGATATGATTTAACTTTTTTGTCTTGCAGCTTTTGATATTCTTTTTTTTCCCCCTTGCTTTACAGTTGAAATGTGATGTGTCTTGGTGAGCTTCTCAATTGATTAGGCCTATTGTGTGTGCTATAGATTTCCTGGCTGAACATATATGACTCTAGTTTAATATGGAAAAATATTTATTTATCTATTCCTTTAAGAATGTTTTTTATGCCATTTATTTTCATTTTGATTTCTTATTATATACCATTTACTGTTTGTTTCTTCTGATTTCATCCCAGGAATTTTGAAAATTCTGTTCATGTTTTGGTGAGGCTTGCTTTTTGTTATCATTGGTGCACTCAACCTCACTCAGTCTGTCCTCATTGTTAGAACTTCCTCAAGAGTTGAGGTTCTGTTTTCTATAGAAGTTAGTCTGTTATTGTATGCTTCCATTCTTCCTCTGATGTGATTGACTGCAGATTTTACTCAGTTTCTTTTTTCAGTATGTCTGTTTCTTTGACAATAGTTTTTCATCTGTTGAGTTTTCTCACTTAATCCTTTCATTAACTCTTCTTTTAGTTTATTGTTCCTTCTAGTAATCAGATCATTGATAATTTTTTCTAGGTTTTCAGGCTGCTCCCTGTCTGTGGGCTGCTTGGTAGGGGAGTTTGAGGTGAAACTTTTCTAATTTCACTCTTTAGTTTTAGAAAGCATCTTCCCGATCTTTGAATTGAAGTTCCCAGTGCTGAAGCAAGGCAGGCCTTCTGGTGCTTCTCTTTGTAGGTCAGAGCGTCAAGTCAGACACCACCCCTCTGCTAATTGCTTTCTTCCAGAAAGCTGGTTCTGCCTAGAGCCTCATTTTGGTGCACCTTTTGTATCTAGGTACCAGGTCTTGAATTTGGAACCTGGTGGGGATGCTAGGCAGTCCACTGGATTGTTGAAGCCCAGCAGCAGGGGTGCTTCACAATGTTGTGGGGTCTCAGAGGTACAGCCAAGCCAGAACAGGCCTTCTAGTGCACCGCTATTGAACCTGAGATCCTTGGTGGCAGGGATGGGACCAGTATATCCTGGACCTGGTGGCTATGCACTGCAACTGGGCAGCTTGGTGCCACCATCCTCGGAGTGTCTGCTGGCTTGGTATTGGAGTCCTGGGCCTACATTGCAGGTGGGCAGAGCAGCTCTGGGCAAGGGCGGGGGGTCCTCCTCAGTGGTGCCCTGGGCCCATGGCATATGTGCGGAATGCCTCCGTGTTGTGTGGTGCACTACACAACTATGTAGGGCACTACTTACCTGCCTGCTAGGACCAGAGTCAGGGGCCCTCATGGTAGCTGGGCAGGGTGGCTTCAGTTGGAATGCCCTCCTTGGGGCCAACTTGGGTGGCTACAAGTCCAGGACTCTGCTCATGAGACCAGTGGGCAGGGCAGCTCTGAGACAGGGTTGGTACTCAGGCCTGGGGTTCATACTCAGGGCTTTCCTGGTTGCTTGCTTTCGGGAGCCTGGCCAGTGTAGTAGTTGAGTGGGATGACTCTGAGCCAGGGGGTCCTTCACCAGATTGTCCTGGGTGCCTTCCAGCCCTGGTACCAGAGTCTGGGGCCTTCAGTCCAGTTGGATGGACATGGCAGCTCTTGGAGGGAGTGTCCTCCTAGGTGCTATACTAGGCGCCTGCTGACCTAGTACCTCAGTCCTGGCTCCATGCATTAGGTTTGGCAGGGTGGCTCCTGATGTGGGGTTTTTCCTGTTGGGGGCTGACCTGGGCCTCTGTGCCTGGTGCGGGGGCGGTGGCCTCTCCAGGCAGGGGTTACTTCTCTGGGCTGTCCTGGGCCAACATGGTGGGTGGGCAGAGTGGCTCCAGGTAGGGTTCACTGGAATGCCTTTTAACTTTTCCATATTGACATAAAAATTGGTGGTATTTTTTTCCTTTATCCACTTGAATATTATGGGATCCTAAACACCACAATTAAATACTTAGTTTCCTAAATGCAAACATTTGATGTTTTGTTAGATATTCTGACCACATGCAAAACTGTTTATGGCATGATCGACAAGAATTACAAAATAATTCAAAGATGCACATACCAACAGCGCATTTTTCTTAAATACATTATGCAGGATGAGTGCTGATAGATAAATATCGTATATGTTAGATAAGGAATAACTTTTCAGTATTGATATTTGTGGAGCATTCTTGTTGGTATACATTTCTTTCAAGGAGCTCCATCAGGAGCAAAAACAAAACATTTTTAGCATAAATGATCCTAATATTTATCCATAATATTTTTCCTGGCTTATACCCTGATATAGGCTAGGAAATTGATTTGGTGAAAGAGTAAAGCAACTTGCAGTACAAAATTCTTCTGTGAAACTTTTGTATTGCCAAGTCTGGAAGAATGAGGCCATTTTACCTGAAGCTAAGAATGCATTACTTAGTCACATTTTCTGTTGGTAGGTACATGATGTCCATGCATGTTTATTTCTAAGTACATCTTCTTGGAATTGCAAAAGGATAATCATAACAGAAATTATATGTGAAGAGATTTTAGCTATGGTCCTCCTCTCCCCACCCACCCATGAAAACTGGATATTAATGTTAGATGATATATTATTTGAATAATATATTAAATTCTTTTGAATTTAAAAGTGGCTAAAGATAAATGAGAAGAGTTGGTTTGTTTATATTTAGATGATATGTGTTGTTGTATAGTCACTAAAATAAAACTCCAGAAAAATTTATTTGCACAGTTTCATTAAGGTGAGATCCATCTTGTTATAGGGAGGGCACAACTGCATTATTTTATGGAGAAGGAAGAAATTTGAAAACAGATGTTACAATTCATTACTTCTAAACCAAAATAAATGATTGTGGAAAACAGGAAGTCAATGGCATGTTGGGTGAAGACTCTCATATTGTGACATGATTTTAGGAAGCTGGAAGAATTCTCATAACACTGATCTAGGAGGTGCTCTTGAAACATCTAATTTTGCAATATATAAACAGTTTATAAAGTTAAAATAAATGTTTCTTAGATGTTGGGAACTATAATGAAAAATAAAGTTAGGGTTGATATTAATCTTCTACTTAGGTTGAAAATTAAGAGTGCATTAGAATACTGCTACATTTTAGACCTGGTCCCAAGTTTTTAAAAATCTAATATGAAGGCTATCTTTATCACTTTAGCCTATCTGCTTATTTTATCATAAAAAAAGGTTTCTACTCTTAATTGTTGTGACCAATCCAAAAATAATCTTTTAGATCAGTGTGATTAAGCATTAATTGTTTCAAGATATAAATAATGTTTTCTTGTTGAATGTTTACATGGGGTTTGAGTTTGCAGATCACATAAAATATACAAACTACTGTTCACTTTTTTATGTGATTGGTCATTTAGATATCTTATTTTTTCATCTACTTTTGAGAGAAAGAAATAATTTTATTTTTCCATCTGGTTTTTGTTACTCCAATACCCAGTTGTATATGTGGTGCTGGGGTTTGAACCTGGGTCCTCACATATGGCAGGCAAATGCTTTAACCCCTGAGCCACCACTCTAGCCCCCTTTTTAAAATTTTTATTGGTTCTTTTTAGGTATATATGACAAAAGAATATACAGTGACATAATTATAAAAACACGGAGCATCACTTATCTGATTTAGTCCCTAGTATTTCCCCTCCACCTCCCTTCCTCCCACCCTATGTTCTCTTCCCTCTACTCTACTAATCTTTCTTTTATTTACTAATAGTTTATTTTAATTAGTGTCTTATTGATGTATATGATGATGAGATTCGCTTTGGTGTATTCATATAGGAACATAGGAAATTTAGGTCTGATTCATTCCACGCACTTTTCCTATCCCATCCATTTTCCTTCCCTTTGCTTCTCTTTTGTCTATTCCTCTGATATTTTCCTTATTTGGAGTTACCTTCCACATCAGAGAAAATATCTGACCTTTGGCCTTTTGAGACTGGCTTATTTCACTTAGCATGATAGCCCCATTTGCCAGGCCATCAAATAATTCTTGCTTATGTCTGAGTAATACTGTGTGATGTGTATACATTTTCTTTATCCATTCATCTGGTGAAGGCCATCTTGTTTGGCTCCATAGCTTAGCTGTTGTAAATTGCACTGCTCTAAGCATTGATATGGCTGTAGCACTGTGGTATGGTCATTTTAAATCCTTTTAATATATAATGAGGATGGGATAGCTGGTCAAATGGTGGTTCCATACCTTTTTTATTTATTTATTTTTATTTTTTTGAGGAATCTCCATAGTGCTTTCCCGAGTGGTTGTACCAGTTTGCAGCCCCACCCAACAGTGTATATGTGCACTCTTTTCCCCGTATCGTTGCCAAGATTTACTATTATTTATATTCTTGGTAATTGCCATTCTGACTGGAGTGAAGTAAAATCTCAGGATAGTTTTAATTGGTATTTCTCTAATTGCTAGAGATGTTGAACATTTTTTCATATATTTATTGACCATTTTCATTTCTTCTTTTGAGAAGTGTCTGTTTAGTTCTTTTGCCTATTTATTGATCATGTTACTTGGGGGTTTGGGTGATATTTTTTTTTAATTCTACAATTTGTATATCCTAGATATTAATACCCTGAGCAAAGATTTTCTTCTTCTAGCCTGTAGGCTCTCTCTTTGTGCTCTTGATTGTTTCCTTTGCTATAAGGAAGGTTTTCAATTTGATGCCATTCCATTTATTGATTTTTAATTTTACTTCCTATTCTTTGGGAGTCTGGTTAAGGAAGTCAGTTCCTGAGACAAAGTGTTGGATGTTTGGACCAACATTACTATTCATTTTTGAAGTATATTAAGAGTAATTATCCACAAAAACTTTTAAAAGTTAAAAACTGTCTTTAAAATTTTCAAACATACATTGATGTTATTCAAGTGAGAATTTTAGGATCAAAATGTATTTAAAAGTGGTATATATTGGTCAATATGTGATTTCTATTTTTGATAAGATAGTGATACCCATGGATGCCATTTCATCTGTCTCTTCTATCTAGTCCACTATACATTTAAATTTAGCACAAAAATGAAAGTAATTTGCTATGTTGCCTGTCTTAAATGTGATTTTCAGCAGAATGGAAAATAACTTCTTAACCATTTCTACAAGTAAAGTGAGTGTGTTGCATCAAACTAAATAAATAAATAAAACTAGTGCATTCAGATTGGAAAAAAGAGGAGGAATAATACATCACTATGCTTATTAGGCTAGTGTTTCAAAATTATGTAAATGCAGCATAGATGGAATGTCTAGAATTTTCTTATTTTATTAGAAGAATGTGAATTTAATCACTTTGAAAAATTAAAACATTTCAATTCTATACAAATTACGTTATATACATACTGTTTATTGAACTTGAATGCAAGGTTCTAGTTGCCACAAAAATCAGACTCCTGTTTTGTTTCCATCACCTTTAACTGTAAAAGAAAGAGAAAGTGATGAGTGCAACTGGTCTAGTGCAAAAATCTTCCAAGCTTCCACATTATTCGTTTTTTTGAGGTGAGCTATGTGCCATTATCTACACCACTGCTTTGCACCATAGTGTAGTATACCCCACTGCTGAGAAAGACATTTATGTTAAGAATAGGAAACAGTTTAAGTACACATATATCAGTAATGTTTATTGCTCTTCCTATTTATGTCTTACTGCTTTCTAGACGTTAAGCAGCAGGTGTGATAGAGGCATAGCAAAATGTGGCAGTAATTATATGCCTCTGTACCAGATTTGAAAGGCTGGGTGAATTAAATCAGGAGCCTGGCAATGCACTATACCATCATTTCCCATCAGACATTGCCAAAATTGTGTTTTAAATATATTCACTCATTCATTCAATAAATACTTAGTGTCTTCCTACCACAAGTGTGTGTATATGTATATATCTGTATATATTGTATATCTAGCCTTATCCAATAAGGTTTAGCAACAAGGAAACTTAACACCTTTGCTTCAGTGTTTTTGTGCTATAAAGCATCTAAAGTTGGTAAATTAGCTGTAAGAAAATCTTGTCCACTTTCCATGAGACCTAAGGATAGGTAACTATTCATTCAATACATGTTTAACAAACTTCATTATATAAGAAGAAAGTACTATGCAGTGGGTCCATAAAGGTATACAAGACTTATTACAGCCCTGTCTAGGAGGGGAAGAAAACACTGGAAGCTTAGAAAATAGCATAAGGATGACACAGAGGTGTGAAGCTACATGGCCATCTTAATGTAAATAGAATTCTAATAAAGTGACAAAAGGGTAGGATTCGAGGGAAAGATATCAGGGCTGGATGAGCAGGGGTAATAGTGCTGGTGGTGGTGATAAAACTAATGAAAATAGGTGGAGTACTGTTTACGGGCACTTTGCATGACATGCTGAGGAATTTGGACACCTCTAAAATACTGTGTTCTGAGCAGTGGAAAGAGAGCTGCCCACGATAAGTTCAAGAATATGCTAATGGAGTTTCTGTTGGATTTACCACTACATCAAAATAAATTCTCTGGAAAAAAAAAAAATCCTGAGAGATTTCCAGTGTTTTAGCTCTATCTGGCAGGAAACCAGAGAACAATCAGTTGAATATAGGCAGTAGGAATGTTTCATTTCTCCCACCCAGATCTTTGCTTCCCTCTGCTAGGCAAGGGTCTACCCCTCTACTCTTCTCATAGAAGCATGAGAGATAGGCAGAGCCAGATTCTGGGCCTGAAGTTTATACAGTGGGGGGGGGGCATCCCTTTTTGAAAAGAGGATATACAGAATTGAACTATTAAAAGAACATTAAAAGAATGAGCAAAGAGATCACAACAAATTGCAAAATGGAAAAAAAAAGCCATAATTTTGGTAAATAAAATCTAACATATCTCTCTAGTATTTTTTTTCTTAATGTTTTGGCTTCGTACTTACTGATCGCTTCTTCCTGTGACAATTATGTGCAATAATTTCTGTGGAGAAAATAGATAATCAGTCTTTCCACTGGCAGAGTTGATTGAAATTATTTTTTACTTTGGATATTAAGAATGCATAAAGAAGTATTTTTCACAGTTGTACTTCTTGTTGTAGTGCTTCGGGCTTATTAGCTCCAAACACAGATGTAGTTTGTCAAATGCCTATCAGAAAAGGAAGAAATGGTTATTAGCATTTTTAACTATAAATGTGGCATTTTCAAATATCTTCCTGAAAGGAAACTATTTCTATTTTGAAAAGGCACCCCCAAAAAAATAAAGTTCTTTATTTATAATTTCTCATATTTAATGTGGCTATGTACATTTCAACCATGTTTGTCCTGTGCTGTTAGTTTCTAGTGTTGGAACACATTCATTTTGCATCACCGCCCTTGGACCTATATAGCTGGTAGAAGTACTCCCAGAAATCATTCCTAGAGGTAGCAATAACTTAAAAAATCAAAGATAAATAAAGCCAGATACTAGTTAAAGTAGTGAGGGCAAATTCTAATCACTAATACACTGTTGCAATAGGAGAAATAGTTTAGGTTAATCTGAACTCAACTTTGGAATGACTGGGTGTTTTAAAAGTGAGAACTAAGGGAGTAAGCAGGAGCTCAGTGGAGTTAAGCAAGTGAAAAATTACGAACAGCATGAAGGACATGTAGGTTGGTTCATTTGAAACTCATAAGGGTTTGCTAACTCATGCTTATTAAGCCCAACCTTCCCAGGGAGGCTGAGAAACAGGACCCTGTCCTCAGGTACTGATTGGAACAAACTGTAAATTCTTTTGGCAGCCTTAAATTTTCACAGGCAAGCACTTTAAGGAAAGCTAGTGTCGTCCTAGGGATATGGTCTTAAGCTATTTTAAACTTATTTTTTTGCAAAGATTTTATAAATCAAAGTTAAAACCTAGTTGAAAAGGAGCTCCAAGTAGCAAGGCTGCAATTTGGTCTGGACGAAAATCACTGTCAATTCTCATAAGTCACTTCAAATCTTAGAAATATATCCAATTTAATCCAAACCAAATATATCTCTAATTTAGCTTACTCTTTATATCTCACATTCTCCACACAGCTATAACATTTCCCAACACAAAAGGAAATATAATGGAAGAATAGTTGGTATAGAAAAAGACAGTAGTCTTCATTGATTGTGGTTTAAATATTTTTACTTCAGTAAATTTTACAAAAACATTATCATTTGAAAAGTAAATATTGGTAAATAGTCTTTTGAGTAATAGAAGTAGAGAATCTTGAAACTCAGAATTAAGAAGGAAAACAGAGCAGGAGTAAGTAGATGTATGTCCCCAACTGCTACTCTACTCTCCTCCACCACTATAGGTTCCCAGAAGGATGACAAGGATTAATTTAGAAGATGATAGAATTTCCAGTAGCTTTCTCATGGATCCTATCATAAAATAACTCTAAATGAATCCTCAGTTACCAAGCCCAGCCCCTATGTCCAATAGATGTTTAGTACTATTCTTTTAAAATATGTAGAGTCATAGATTACCAAGTCTGTAAGGAAAACCTTCCACTAAAAAATGTAGACCAATATAAACGGAAAAAGGGAATATCCTCAAAAAATCACTACAAGAATATATTACAACTGTGAAAAATTAGGAATTTTTTCAAGTAACAGCAAATGTTTTATCATGGAAAATCTGGGAATTAAAATTGAAGTGCAGTAACGTTTATAGTATAAGTGTTAGACAATAAAATTTAGGAATTCTTCCAGAGAATAAAACAAAATAACAGAAAGTAAGAGGAAAAGGACAAAATAATGAGAACATCGATTCAAGATGTTCAAGATTTTTCTATAAGAAGAGAGAATAAAAATAACAGTGAGAAATCATCATAGACATCAAATTTTTGATAACTAAAGGATTACTAGGTGACTATCAAAATGCCCTGCACAATGAAGAGATATACACTAAAGCGTATTATTATGAAATTTCGAAATGCAAGATTCCTAAATGTTTATATAGAAGGGGAAAATCACATGCAAATCTCAAGTCCAAATTTCATCAGACTTACCAGCAGAAGACAGTGGAGCCCTTCATAACTCTGAAGGAAAAAACATAATCCTAGAATGCTATGTATAGTCAAACTATCAGTTTAATGCAAAATAAAGATATAAAAGTCATGGAAGGTTTTAAAATAATTTTCCTCCTGCTTCCCTTTCTTAGATACTACTGGAAAATGTGATCGATCTATCAAAATGAAATAAAACAAGAAAGAGTAAATAATAGTAAAGAGAAGCAATAAATCAACTAATCAGTAAATCTAGGAATCAACCCAAAGCCATTAAAGTATAAGAGAGCTTTAGGAGAGATGTCTTTTTTTTTTTTTTAACCAACCCTTGCCCAAAGGTAAACATGAGATGTGTTTTTATTACACTGAAAGTAGTTCAGTATTTCTGAGAGACAGCACTCATGGAAAGCAAGATTTAGGTAGTTTATTTCTCTTAGCATTTCAAAGTATCTTATGAATCTTTTGTTCAAACCTGAGAAACTACAATCCAGAGTACAAGCTTTATTCACAATGCACTACATAAGTAATTATGTAAGATAGAAAACGGTAGTGCTATAGGATTAGAGATTACTTTGTAAAAAAATAATTGCACATTGTAATATTCAGTTTACAAAATGCTTTTGCTCTATTTAGATTATGACAAAAGGATTTTGTGATGGAGAGGTAACATGGACCAGGTCAATGGAGAATGGAGTATCTGCCAGTACTAGCAATTAGTAGAGTTAAAAATTCCTCAGTAAATTTTCAAGATTTACTGTAAACTGTTTATGATGTTACCAGGATGTTTTGGAATCAGGTACAAATTGGTATTTTCCATTGTCCATGACTTATGTACAACCTCTGATCTAAACCATTGGCTTGATTTCAAGATTTTGCTGAGTAAACAAATGTGTCAGACTTGAGCACTGCATATTCAAAAATCTATGGACTGAAATTCTTTTCCTTTGGGGATTAAGCAGAGTCAAAAAGACAATATTTCGATGACTACAAGTATTTTTTCTCTTCAGCTAACAAATTTTTATCTTAACTATTTTAATTAAAAGTTTTCTGAAATAAATTGACCCTGTTTTTTAGAGTGGAGGAAACTACCTTAAGTTTGATTTTTCTTCTAGTTGGTGTTCGTCTTCTTTCCCTTGTGGATTATGAGGTTAATTATGTTATAGAACTCTTTAAAGAATATATTTTACATATTGGCCATTGCAAATATAAATACACTCATGTCAAAATACTTATTTAAGACTGGTAGAATTTTATAATAGGAATTGCATGTAGAATGATGAAATCTGACCCCTTTGTGTCCATGGATGGAACCAGCTGTGAATTTGGCAAAAATCACTAAGAGCAGATAAAGGAATGCTTAATTGAGTAACTGATCTTTCCAGACCTGCTGGTCATATTCCAAATTTAAATGAATTGGGAAATAACAAAATATGCCTATAATCCTTTAGTAACTTCAGACATTCTTCCCATAGCAATACACAGCATAAGTTACTTTCCTTATGTCCTCTTAGCTTCTTCATCTTCATCAGAAATGGTGGGGGTAGAGGATTACAATACCTGTCTTCAGGGTTCACTATCAGAATTAAATAAACTAAATGAAAAATATATAATATGTACTGCATAATAGATGCTCAGTAAATGCCATTTCCCCCTTCTCTCCTCCAAAATTCTCAACCTTATGATGGCAAGTACCTAAATGCATGACTCATGTACTATGTCAGCTTTCCTGTCACTGTGGCAAAATACCTGAGATAAATAACTTCACAGGAGGAAAGATTTATTTTAGTCCACAATTTCAAAGGTTTCAATTCACTGTCAACTTAGCCCTGTTGCTTTTGTGCTTGTGGCAAGTCAGAATATCATAGTGGAAGAATCTGCTCACCTCATAGCAACTGAGAAGCAAAAGAGAGTTGAAGGAAGGAGCCAGGATTCCAATATAATACCCTTTGAGATCATGACCCCAGTGACCCAGCTTCCTCCAAGTAGGCCCCAAACAGAAGTAAACAGAAATGTGCTTTCCCAACTTTTCTGGGCATCTCAGTCCAGTCCCAGCAACAATCAAGATTAACCACCACACAAGCAGCCCACCAGATTTACTGAATGCCTATTTCCTTTCCCCCTTATGAGGCCTTCATTTCAGAGAAAAAAAAGAAACATGCTCCATGTAATTTTAAACATAGTTTTCTCCATTGCCCATCTGAGCTGACACATGTAGACTTTTGCAGAGGAAATGAGAAAATGTGCCTTTTGCTTTTGTTTTAGGAATACAGAAAGGAAAAAGCTAACAACTATTGCTAAATTCCTTCATCTCGGTCAACTTCTTGAATTTCTGCCTTACTGTGATCTCTCCACTTGTCCCACACAGGAATGGTTAATTCCCCTTCAGGAATGGAGCTATAGTTCCAATAAAAACACAATAATTTGAATTTGTAATACACATATTATCTCTGCATCTTTCTGTATGAATATTATCTCTGTATCAGAAACCTAACTTTCTAATGTGAGAACAGGAAATCTTCAATTTTTTTAAATAATTCAAATACTATGCATTTCAACCTTTGCATTATTCAGGAAAGTATAAAAGGAGAAAACAGTTGACTTGAAATTTGATAAATTTTCTCAATTATTTTATGTCTTATTTAATAAATGGAAATGAAACTTTTAGTAGACTTTAGTAGATGTGGTGAATCATCATCTGAGACTTTTGTCTATCTATTCCCAACTACCAACCCCCTCCATTTCCTCTATTTTACTTTGATAAGGTAAAACTATTATCAGAGTAAAGGGGTCATAAGGAGATATATTTTATTTGTTATTTAAATTATATACTGGAATATGCAAACGTATATGTAGGTAATATCAATAAAGAACACACATAAAAACATGTCTATATACATATATTTATGTATGCATATAGTAATACTACTAAATATCCACTATGATTCTAGGAATTGATAACTGATATCTACATTTTTTTATTAGCATGTTTTCTAACTAGATACCCACTTAGCCATATTCACATATATACATTTAGGAAAGATTATAGTTTCTATATTAACAAACCGATACAAATTCAATTTGCTCTTTAATTTTCTGTTTAGAAATTGACATTGAACGCTGTGTACGAGAATCAATCAACCTGTTTTGTTGGACTCCCAAGAGTGCTACATACAGACAGCATGCTCAACCTCCAAAACCTACTTCTGACAGCACTGGAGTCAGAAGTTCACCATATTTCTCTGCTGACTGTGCAGAGCCTCCAAAGACAGATCTGGTATGTATTTGCAGATTGAGATCACAAACTTTAAAACAAGATAAATGCAAAAATAATATGCCCTAGTATCATTATTACTCTTAATAATCTTGTCATTTATGTCCTTTAAATGGAGCTATTTTCTACTATAAGGTTGAATTCACACAGATATTTCAGAAAATCTATTTGGACATTACAGTTAGGAAGATTGTTTTACACAGTCCTCCATATTTTGTTCTGTTTTCTGTACAATCATAGTATCTATTTATACATCAATTTTTTGTATAAGAGATAATAAAACTAAAGGAAGAATTTAAAAAATACAGAATAGCCAAGAGTTAATACGAATTTGTTAGTTGATAAAAGAAATAACACTTTGAAAATCTACCTTCTATGTTTTTCTACATTGTCCTTATAAAACATAAATTATAGTCAACTTAACTTGAAGTTATAATAGTTCATATGTTAATAAGTTCTATTACCACAATATATTAATGATTCCCATAAAATTGAATTTCAACTAATACATATATTGTTTTTATGACACATCAATAAATTTATTAGGGTATATTTTAACTTGTAAAATTTAATATTCTAATAAACATTTTCAAATTTTTTCAATTTTTTGTAATTTTTATTGGTGCACTACAACTATATATGATAATGGTATTCATCATGCCATATCTGTACATGTGTATATCATAATTTGATCAGTTTCATTTCCCATTACCTTTCCTTTACCTCCCCTGCTTCCTTCACCTGATCATCTTGCTCTTCTACTCAATCTCTTCTATTATTTTTTTAATTAGTGAATTATAATTACATATGTGTGTGTCTATATATATAGACACATATAAATACACAGGATACATTATGGTGTATTCATGTCTTGTTAGCATAATTTGGTAGATTTCATTTGCCAGGATTTCCCGTGTCCACTTTCCTTCCTCCCTCTTGATTCCCTTCCTCTATCTCTCTGAACTTCCTTCTATTTTCGTGAAGTTCTCCTCTTTTTTTTTAAACTCTTTCACTGCCCCCCACTACCCCATACATCCCCATTTGAGAAATAACAAGATTCTTGGCTTTGAGTCTGGCTTAAACATTATGTTTTCCAGTTCCATCTATTTACCCACAAATGACAGTGTTGCATTCTTCTTTATAACTAAATGAATGTCCATTGTGTATATAAACCATATGTTCCGCATGTTCTTTATCCATTCATCTCTTGATAGACACCTAGTCTGCTCCCATAACTTGGCTATTATGAATTGTGCTGCTATAAATTTGGTATGAATGTGTCACTCTAATATACTGATTTTAGTTCTTATGGGAAATTATCAAAGAATGGAATAGCTGGGTCTTATGATATTTCTATTCCAAGTCTTTTTGAGGAATCTCCATATTGTTTTAAAGTGATTGTACTAATTTGCAGTTCCACCAACAGTGTGTAAGTATTCCTTTTACCGCTCTTCCTCACCAGCAATTATCATTATTTGTGTTCTTGACGATTGCCTTTCTAACTGAAGTGAGGAGCAGTCTCAGTGTAGTTTTGATTTGCATTTCCCTTATTGTTAAGGATGTTGAAAAATTTTATATATTTGTTGTCCATTTGTATTTCTACTTTGAGAAATTTGACCATTTATTGACTGTGTTATTGGTTATTTTTTTGGGTTTTTTTTTCTGGGATTCTTTATGTATCCTGGATTAATCCCCTTTCTGAAGAGTGGCTGACAAAGGTTTTCTCCCATTCTGTGGGCTCGCTTTTTATGCTCTTAATTGTTTGCTTTGTGTGCAGAAGTTTTTGAATTTGATGCCGTTCCATTTAGTGATTCTTTGTTTTATTTCTTGAGCTTTAGGAGTTTTATGAAGAAAGTTAGTACCTTTATTAATTGCCGCGTTTGACCGGCGAAGCGGCAATAACGACATGCACACGCTTGTTGCTTCTGGAGATCTCCCGTGCTCTCTCTTTATTCAGGAAGCTGCACCACTTATATAGGGCAGGTAACCCAATCAGCAGGTTGTTGCTATGAGGTAAAAAGCTCTGCTGCCGGCTCCTATTGGTTGTCTCTAAGTGGTCAGATATTGCAAGCATACAAACCAGGAGCAGCACGAGGTCAGCTGACTTGGCTTGGCCAGCTGCCAGCCGCCATCTTAAAGCTGCCTGCGTGGCGTGGGCCCCGGGTGCCGCCCGCCACAATCAATGTGTTGGAGTGTTCACTCTATGTTTTCTTCTAGCAGTTGCAGTGTTTCTGGCCTAATTCCTAGGTCTTTGATCCACTTTGAGTTGGAAGGTAAGAAGAATCAAGTTTCATTCTTCTGCATATGGATATCCAGTTTTCCTAGTACCATTTGTTAAAAAGGCTATCTGTACTCTGACGCAGAGTACTTTTGACAAGGATCATATGACTGTATGTATGTATGTGAATTTGCCTGTCTTCTATTCCATTGGTTTTCATATCTGTTTTTATGCCAATACCTTGCTATTTTTATTACTATAGCTTTGTAGTATAACTTGAGATCAAATATGATGATTCCTCCAGTATTACTTTTTTTGCTCAGTATTTCTTTGGCTATCATGTGTCCTTTTTTCTTCCATATGATTTTTGAACTGTTTTTCTAGTTGTGTCTATTTAAAAGTATTGAAATTTTCATGGGGATTGCATTAATTCTGTGGATTACTTTTGATAATATGGCCATTTTAACCATATTAATTCTGCCTGTCCAAGAATATGGGAGGCTTTTCCATCTTTCAAGAGCTTCTTCAATTTATTTCTTCAGTGTTGGTGCAATTTTTCATCACAGAGGCCTTTCAAAAGTATTTTATTTGAGAGGAAGTTGGCTGTTATGAATGGAATTATTCTGATTCCTATCTCCGCAGATTCATTGTTGAAATATAAGAAAACTGCAAATTTTTGCATGTGTTCTTTTATCTTCATACTTCGCTAAATTTGTTGTTTATCAGTTCTAGAAGTCTTGGTGGAGTTTGTTGGGTCATCAGCAAGCAGTTATTTTGAGTTTTTTCTTCTCCTTTTTGTATTCCTTTAATTTCCATCTCTTGCCTGATTGCTCTGGCTAGTATTTCAAGGATTATATTGAATTGGAGTGGTGTCTCTCCAAATTTTAGAGGAAATTTTGGCTTTGGGTTTGTCATATATAACCGTTATGATATTGGGTTACATTCTTTTTATCTCTAGTTTGTTCAATGTTTTTAACATGGACAAATGATGAATTTTGTTGACGGATTTGTTCTTATATTGATATAATCATATGATCTCTGTCCTTAATTCAGTTTATGTGATATATTACATTTATCGATTTGCATATGTTTAACAAACCTTGTGTTCCTGAGAAGAATCTGATTTGGTCATGATGTACAATCTTCATAATGTGTTTTTGAATGTGAATTGCTACGCTTTTTTTGCATTTCTGTTCATCAAGAATATTAGTCTATAATTTCCTTTCCTTGATGTATCTTTATCTGGTTTTGGTATTGGGTGATACTGACTTCATAGAATGAATTTGGGATTGTTCTCTCCATTTCTATTTCATGAAATAATTTGAAGAGGATTGACTTTAGTTCTTCTTTAAAGAGCTTATAGATTTTAGCTGAGAATCCATCTGGTTCTTGTCTTTTCATTGCTGGAAGACTTTTTATTACTGCTTCAGTCTCATTATTTGATACTAGGTTTTTTTGGTTTCTCTTGTTTCCATTTGGGTAGGTAATATGTGTCTAAAAATTTGTCAATATGTCTAGATTTCCCAATTCATTAGAATATATATTTTTAAAATAGTCCCTAGTAATCCTCTAGATTTCAAAGAATACTTGTGGTGATAGCTCCTTTTTCATCTCTAATTTTGTTGATTTGGTTGTGTGTGCATGCATACTTGTGCTCTCTCTCACACTTTAACACTTTAGCAGTATTCATCAGCATTTGTTGATTTCAAAGAATAAATTCTTTGTCTCATTGATAGTTTTCATTATTTTTATTCTCTAGTTCTTTAATTTCATTCTGATCTTAGTATTCCCTATCTTCTACTGGTTTTAGAATTGGTTTGTTCCTGCTTTTCTAGAACCTTAATGTATAGCATTAGATTATTTATGTGGGATCTATCTATATCTCTTTCTCTCTCTTTTTCTTAATATAGGCACTTAATACTATAAATTTCCCTATTAAAATCTCCATAGTATCCCAGATATTTTGGTCAGTTGTATCTGTGTTATTGTTTGATTCTAGGAATTTTTTTATTTCTCATTACTTCTGTGATCCAATTCCTCATTCAAATGAGTTATTTTTTCAATTTCCATATATTTATGTTGTTTCTATAATATTTCTCTCTGTTGATTTCTAATATTATTCTATTATGGTGTGATAAGATGCAAGAGATTATATATCATTTTTTTAAATTTTCTAAGACTTATTTTATGACCTAAAATGCAGTCTGTTTTGGAAATGGTTAGGTGACCTGAAAGGAAAGTGAATTTGCCTGTAATTGGATGAATTATTCCCTAGACATCTGTTAGATACATTTTATTTAGAGTATTATTTACATCAGAAGTATCTTTATTAGTTTTATGTCTGGATGACATATTGGTGAGAGGTATGTTTTTGAAATCACCCGGTACTATTATACTGATGTAAATCTCAGACATACTTTCAAGGAGTGTTTGTTTTATGTAATTAAGTACACAGATATTTTGGGCAAGTGTATGTGTGTGCACATGTTTATACACAAATATTTATCATTACATCTACTTGTGATATTGTTCCCTTTACCAGTACGTGGTGACCTTCCTTGTCTCTTCTGATTAATTTTTGCTTCAAATTTTGTTTGATATGTGAATAGCAATCCCTGCTTGTTTTCAAACTCCATTTGTATGGAATATCTTTTTCCATTTTCTTACTTTCAGCCTGTGGATATCTTTTTGCCTATAAGATGAATTGCTTGTAAAAAGCATATTGTTGAGTCCCATTTTCTTTTGTTTTTGTAATCCACTCTGCCTGTCTATGTCTTTTAATTGGAGATTTGAGACTATTTACATTCAAAGTTATGGAAAGATATTTATTATTTCCTGGCTTTCTGGTTATTTCATGTATTTAATTTAGTCTTAGTTTTCATTTACTTAATTCCTCTTCCAGTGAGCTTTATCTATACAGGAGTGCTAGGGTTTGTTTGAGATTTTCTATGTGTGGTATTTCTTGAAGTATTTTCTAGAGGGCTGACTTACTGGCCGTGAATTCTTTTAGTTTATCCTCTTGGAAAGCTATTATTGTTTCTTTGATTCAAAAAAGATAGCTTTTTATTTTTAATAACAATCTTGGTTTCGTAGTTGTTTTCTTTCAAAGCTTAGATTATCTCATTTCAAGTATTCCTGGGTTTGAGAATCAGAGCTGAGATGTCACAAGTGAGCCTCATTGGTTTACTCTAAATGTGACCTGACATGTTTCTCTTGCAATTTTTAATATTCTATTATTCTTATTCTCTGTTAGTCATTTTGATTATCATGTGTCTTGAAGAAGTTTTTTTTTTCTTAATCTCATTTATTTGAGGTTCTATATGGCCATTTTGATGATATTGACTCTACCTAATCATGAACATGGAATGTTTTTCCATCTACTCAAGTCTTCTGCAATTTCTTTTTTCAAAGTTCGATAGTTTTCGTTGTTTAGGTCCTTAACATCCTTTGTAAGATTTGTAAGATTTACTTTTGTAATAGTTAATAGAGCTTCTTACGCCTTTGCTTTGTTGGGCCG